>JAODAL010008788.1:0-115106 GCA_025379985.1 Phyllomedusa bahiana | reverse complement strand
CAAATGCTTTTGTTTGTGGCTGTAAAATTCTTTTGTGAAATTTTAAATCCAAGGGTTTTTTTTAAAGCGTTTTTTTTTGGGGCTGGGTGGGACTCCAAAAAACCCGTTTTTTTCCCCACCCCCAAAAAAAAAATATTTTTTTCCCGTAGCATAATTCCCAAGCGAAGGTTAATTCAATTTTTTTTCTCTTTTTGGTGTATTTGTAGAAAACACGCAATTGAAACACGTTTAAAAAGCTAGTAGTTTCTGGCTGCTCAATTCTTTTCCCGAAATTTTTCATCCGGGGGTTAAATTTAAAAGCGTTTTTTTTTCTGCTTGGGGGGACTCCAAGAAACCGTCTTTTTCACGCCAAAAAAATTTAAATTTTCCTGTACCCAAATTTCCCACAAGCAAAGGTTTTAATTACAATTTTTTTTTCCGGGTTGTGTTGGGTTTAAAAAAACACGAAATTGTAAAAAGCTACAAAGTTTGTAGTTTGTGGATGCTCAATTTTTTTTCGCTTTTTCTTTCCAGGGGTTAAATTTAAAGCGTTGTTTTTCTCTGTGGGGGCAAAAAAAAAACCCCGTCTTTTTCACCCCCAAAAAATTAAAAATTTTCCCTGTGTCTTTTTTAACAAAGCAAAGGTTATTTCCCAATTTTTTTCTTGTTGTTTTAGCGTAAAAAGGGCAGGGCAATTGTAACACGCAAACAAAGCTCGTAGTTTGTGGTTGTCAATAGTTTGGCCCCAATTTAAAATTCCAAAGGGTTTAAATTTAAAGTGTTGTTCTGCATTTGCACAAATTTAAAAAAAACTTTTTTTTTTCCCCGCCACAGAAAAATTCGTGGGAAATAATTCTTCCCGAAGGTGTTTTTAAAGGGAAGGGTTTGTGCTTTTTTTTTAAATTTTAAAATTTCACATTTTTAAAAAAGGCACATACAATTTAAATTTTTCCTCCCCATTGGGGGAGGCAATTTATATAAAGGGTTACCCAAGCTTCTTAGGGGGTTTCTTTTGGGTCAAATCCCGGGGTGTGTATTTATCATTTAAACAGATATCTTCATAAAACAGTGTTTTTACTTTTTTAAAAAAAACGTAGGGCGACAGGAGGTGCGCTCCTTTCATAAAGTGGCAGAGGCACAAATTTTTACTGGGCGGGCCCAAGGTGCAGCCAGAAAGGGGAAATTTCGCAGCAGGGGTCACTCGGTGAGGCCAGAAACTCCGCTGTATCTAGGGGCCCGTTTTGTTGCAAAACCCTTTTGGGTTTTTGATTGGTTGCCAAATTTAATCCCTTCCCCTCCCAGATGCTTTCTGCAACCCACCCAAAGAGTCGGGGGGGGAATTTTTCAGCAAAACCCCTTAGTTGGATCCCCCGGGAGGGGTCCGCGGCCCTCACCTCCCCTCAACCCGCCTCTGTCCCACCCGGTTCCTCGCCAGGATTACTATGGGGGTCTGGGTCAGGGGCCCATTTTATAGCGAGAATGAAAAATTTTGGGGGGGCGTCAGCGCAAACTTGGCGCGAAGAAAGGGGGCCCCAATATCCCCTGCTTTCTTGCTTTGGCGGAAAAGGGTTAGATGGGGAGGTGGCTTGGGAGGTCATGTTGTGAGGGGTCAGCCCTGCTAAAAAGGGACCGGTTGATGAGGACAGAAAGTGACGATGAAACAAAAAAATAGAGGGGATGATTTTGGAAATTTGGGGAGCCGGGGTGGGGCAAGGGCTTCACATCGTCAGGAAAAGAGGGCGTCAGCTTGCGCGTCGGGCAGCGGCGCAGCCAAAGTGGGTCATGGGCCCGGGGTTAAGAAAGATAGCACCCAGTGTGGGGTGGGGAGCCAAGCGGCCACGGGGTAAAAAACCGTTCGAAGGCCCAAAAAAGTAGCGGCCGGGGGGGCTCGCAAAGGCAGCGGGGGGAAAGGTAGTCACTCAGTGGGAAAGGGGTGGCAGTAAAACCCGAAAATCGGCGGGTTTTGGCAGTTCTTTGCTAAAAACACCGGGGGGGCCGAATATGGGTATATGTAAAAATTCTGAAAGCAGAAAGTGAAGCGTGGCCAGTGAGTAATGTTGGCTTATTTTTGGGGGGCCCATCCTCCCGGGCCGAAAGAAAAGGCGCAAAAGCGGGCCCAGTTGCACGAAATCCCAATTGCACCCAACTCAAGGCCCCAAAACCTCTGCGAAGGGAGTTTGTTTCTCTTTGAACCCATCCCGGCCCAGATGTTTTGCCCCTCGCTACTCATGGCGCCATTTTTAGTCTTTTCAGCGAGGCGATTGAAAAGAGAAAACCCGTTTGCGCCCAAACCATCCTAAGGTGTAAAAGTGACCGTACTTTTTCCAAGTTGTTGGTCCCTGCAGCCCTCCCTTTCCCCCAAAGGGGTTAAAATCTTGTACCGTTCGGGAGAAATTTAATTGGCTTTTTCCCGGGCCCGGGAGAGGGGAGATTTCCCAAGCCGTAATTTTTTTTTTCCAAAAAAGGCAGTACCAGCACTTCATAAATATGTAGAACAGAAGGTGGGCCAGTCATTGAGCTTATCGGTTTGTTCCATGGTGCACGGCAGCGCGGACGTCTGGAGTTGTAACTACGGTCAGGGCCAGTACATGTCCTTTACGGCACACTGGGTGAATGTGCTTACGGCCCAGGCACACCAACAACTTGGACAGGAGACGCCGCTTTCTCCTCCACGTTGTCAAACTGCGGCTCCTGCGCAAATGTCCGCCTCCTCCTCCTCCACCACCACCACCATCTCTGCCTCCACAAGTACTGCTCCATCATACCACATGTGTCGGGCACAGCGGTGTCACGCAGTTAAACACCTGGCTTGCCTCAGCGAACGAAGTCACAAAGGGGAGGAACTGCTCCACGTCATGCAGCAAGAAATTGTTGTGTGGCTTTCTCCGTGTCAACTGCAAATCGGAACCATGGTGACGGACAATGGGAGGAACATGGTGTCCGCGCTGCACCGAGGAGGGATGAGCCATGCGCCCTGCATGGCGCACGTGTTCAATCTGGTTATGAAAAGGTTCCTGAAGTCTTCCACCGATCTTCAGAACATTCTGAAAATGGCCAGGAAACTGTGCATGCACTTCATCCATTCCTACAAAGCCAGGAACACCCTCCTCGAGTTGCAGCGGCAGAACGGCCTCCCCCAACACACTCTGATTATGCGATGTTTTCTACCCTTTGGGAATTCCAGCCTGCACATGTTGGACCGACTGTATGAACAGAGAAAGGCCATTACCGATTTTTTGATGATCCAGGCGGACAGGAGTTCTCCCCTGTGTAACTTTGATGTCAGCCAGTGGCAGCTCATACGTGACACCTGCCTTTATGTTGAGGCCATTCGAGGACCACGTTATTTGTCAGTCCCGGGACTACGGGATGAATAACGTCATTCCATGCTTCATGTCCTGGAACAGATGCTGAAAAATCTGTCGGGGCAGGGGGATGGAGACGTGGCGACTACATCTCGTGGCCACATGAGTCCGGTGGGGACTGAAATGGAGGAGGAGAAGGAGGAGGATGACATTGGAGCAGAAGCATTGTCTGGTGAAATGAGTGGATTTTCTACACAGGTGACAAGAGAGGAGGAGCAGGAGCAGCTGGTGGAGGTAGATGGAGAGAGGAAGACGAGGCAGATGACCCGCAAGCACCTTGGGCAGTATACAGTGGAGATGGAGGAAGGGAGCCCTCGGAGTCACTTGTGCAGATGGCCCGCAGAAATGCTGATTTGCCTGGCTAGTGACAGCCGAATAGTCAGCATCCGGCAGGGGGATGACTTCTGGCTCTCCACCCTATTTGACCCTCGCTAGAGGTAAAAAATGGGAGCCTTTTTCCCAGCAAATTGGGAGGGGAGGACAAACTGAAATACTATAGGGAAATCCTCCGTAGTCAGTTGGCCGCTGCCCTATGTGCGGCATTGTCCCTCCTCTGACAGGTCTGACGGGAGGTTCTTCAGCGCTCACGTACTACTGCCGTGGCTGCCGGGGGAAGGGGGGGGAGGTCGGAGCAGTACCAGCTCCATCAGCAGCAACCTAAGTCTGGAGCAGCTTCCTTCACCCGCCTAGTGAGGAGGGCAGTTGCCAGCAGCAGCAGGACCTGGAGCAGACCCTAAACCAACAGGTGGTGGCCCTATTGGAAAGCACTTTGCCACACCCGTTAGAAGATCCGCTGGACTACTGGGCAGCCAAACTGGATGTGTGGCCGCAACTTGCCGAATTTGCAGCGGAGAAGCTGTCCTGCCCGACCAGTAGTGTGGCATCAGAGCAGGTGTTCAGTGCGGCGGGGGCCATCGTTACCCCCAAGGAGAACCTGCTTGTCCACGGGAAATGTGGAACGACTGACCTTTGTCGTGGATCGGCCAGGATTTCCACACACCAATGCCTTAGGCGTCAGACTACATCAGCCATGACGCCTCACCCAAACTGTTTAGAAATGATTCTGGTTCAAACTACCTGCCTCAGCCACTATTCTGGATGCCGCCACCCCCTGATGCCACACATCTGCTGACAGTTTCTCCCTCTGCCCCCAACCATCTTTTTCCAGGGACTGTATGCCCCCACCTCCCCCAAATCTGTCATTGTGCCACTGTCTGACCTCATGCTGCTGCTGTGGCTGCTGCCGTGCCTCCACACTGTCATTGTGCCACTCTCTGACCTCATGCTGTTGCTCCTGCCACTGTCACTCCACTCTCTGTCATTGTGCCACTCTGTGGCCTACTCCAGTTTTTGCCACCTCCAGAATGTGATTGTGCCACTGTCTGACCTCATGCTGCTGCTGTGGGCTGATGCTTGACCTACACACTGTGTCATTGTGCCACTGTCTGACCTCATGCTGCTGATGTTGCTGCTGCTGACCTACACACTGTCTTTGTCCCACTTCTGTGGCCTACTCCCTGATTTTTTTTTGCCACCTCCAGAATATCATTGTGGCCACTGTCCTGACCTCATGCTGCTGTGGCTGCAAACAAACCGCCGTCACCTCCACACTCTGTCACTGATGTTGCCATCTGAGCCCTCAGCTTGTTTTTTCCAGCTGTCGCTGCCATGACTTTATCAGGCTAACATTCCCCCTGCATTTTTTGTCAGTTGCCCTCTTAAGTGCCCAGGGAATTTTATAGTGGAAGCGATCTAAGAGCGGCAGCAGTCCTCTGCGTGTCATACTAAAACACAACATTGTATGAAGACCAACACCAAGCTCGGCCTCTTCATATTTAAGCATGGAACAACCTTTCTAATACAGCACCCTGCCAGGCTCTGTGCAGCCTTGAATATCTTTGTTTTTTTAACGTGATTCGGTCCAAAGTAATTCGGAACGAATTATTTTTTGCCGAGAAATCCGGCGAAGTGAACGAACCGAATTTCGGGAAATTCGCCCATCTCTAAACATAACATAAAATGTAGAGGCAGCAAAGCCAAAACTATTAACCATAATAATAACAATAAATGCCATACTAATTAGCTTTAGAAACATACCATAAGCAGACATGAAAACAAATGTAGCTATTGACAACAGTGCTTTACATGGTTATATGTATACAATGCATATTTTCCTATAAACACATATAATGTGTGAAAGAAATCAAATCCACCATCTTGCCCTATACTTCATCTTATTATTAATTATATTTTTATACTTTGAGAAATGTACGAAAATATTAAGCTGTGCTTAGAGAAAATTGTGCTTTTTACAAACAAAATCACTTAAAGACGGGCCCCTGATGTCTGAAGACATACCCTGTCAAGCCTCTTGCACCAATAACATAAATCATACAAATGAAGTCTTCATTAGTGTTGAGCGATTACGTTGGCTATCGACATCGGTCGATGGTCGATAGTCGGCCATCATCGACAAATCTTTCGATGGTCAATGATAGAAGATCGCCATGATCACTTTAAAAGTCTAATGTGAGAGCAAAAAACACCTTCAGTTCTTACACCCAAACAGGGCTGGAGAAGCTGGAATTAAAATCCACAACAGTCAAATAAACGTGCTACATCTTAGGCAAACACACTTAGGTTATAGAAGCCACAGAAAAAAAATCACATGACCATTCACTATCCCTGTTCTTGTTACCACAGCAAGACCGCTTAACCTGCAACACCCACAAATAAAAAGTGCCAGAAGGCAGTATAATTTTTGAAACCATCAAATTTACTTGAACTGGACATTGACTCTCCCTCGTCCTGAACGCAGCATTGAGCCACAAACCTCATGACCCCCACATTTAAAAAGTGCCAAAAAAAGGAGTCTACAACCACCATTTTAGTTCAGCACTGGGACATTGACTATACCTGTCCTGGGCCACAGCAAAGACCCCAAACTGCATGACCCCCAGATTAAAAAAGTGCCCCGAAAAAAGAATTCTTTCAACCACAATTTAAGTTTCACTGGAACATAGACTATCCCTGTCCTGAACCACAGCAGATCCCCAAACCTGCATGACCGCCAGATATAAAAAGTGCCAGAAAAAGGAGTCTTTCAAAACCACCATTTTAAGTTGAACTGGACAATGAACTATAGCCTGTCCGGGCCACAGCTGAGCCCCAAACCTGCCATGACCCCCAGATTAAAAAGTGCCATAAAAAGGAGTCTTTGAAACCACCATTTTAGTTTTATCTGACATACACTGTCCCTGTCTTGGGAAGCGCTTGCCCCTCGTGTATAGTGCGACCAATTGAAGCTTCACTGGAAAATTACGGTGGTTAATGTTAGAAACAGACATTTTATTATAATAGGACCTGTAGTAATAGCTGCTTGTCAACAGCAAAATGCCCCCAAAAATTCAAAGCATGACCCTCCTGTGCCAATTTGGACAATGTGAAGAACAAATGTCTGTTAGAAACAGACATTTTTTAGATTAGGACCTGTAGTAATGCTGCATTTCAAAGCTGCATGACCAAAAAAATTAATAAATATGAACTTCTCAGCCACTATTAAAAATTGTTAGGTGAGAATTGCGCCACTTAAAAGCACATTTCTGTTTCAAAGTACCATGAATAATTGCTGTATCTCACAGCAACATGACCCCAAAAAATTATAAATATGACTTCTCAGCCACTATTACAAAATTTGATGGAGAATAAGCCACGTAGAAAGCCACATTTCTGTTCCAAAGGACCATAATTATAGCTGTATCCACAGCAATCATGACCTCAAAAAACCATTGACAATGGCGAAAACTTCTTAAGATAAAGTGAGTAAATGGAATACGGTGTTGTCATGAAACCTTGCTGTCTTTTTTACAGTCTCCTCACAGCAAAAACCAGCAAAATGAACTGTTGGGAAAAGAGAATTAAAAATTGCAAGTAAGAAATTAATCATTTTAAAAAAATTTTCAAGAGGACCATTTCTGTTTGAAGAGGAATGTGAAGTATACCGGCAACAATCTGAGGACCTCGGCAATTGGGGCCACACATCATCCAGAGAATCCAAGCCTGATTCAGCTTGATGAATGTCAAACGATCCACATTAATCTGTGGAAAGCCCGGATGTTTTGTCTGGTAATGACTCCGCCACTGTGCTAAGGTCCGCTCAGATATGACGCTGCTGGCTGGGCAGGACAACACCTCTATGGCGGGCGAGCGAGCTCGGGCCATCGCCCATTTGGATACACAGAAGTCTATTGGGTCCGGAACACAACAAAAACAACGTGTTGAGACGCAGATAGTCGTGCAACCATGATCTTAAGCTGATCTCTGTTGTGTTGGATGTTGTGCCCTGCATTGCATCGTTGGAGAGGTGGTAAATAAAGAATGCAGAGGTCACCCATTAGGCTTCTGCCCCATTGCCTGCTGCTGCCCCTACAGCTACTTGGCACTCTACAGTGTCATGTCGCTGATGTGTTTCCACCGTGACATTTGGGGAACTGTGAAGCAGAACGCAACAGATGTCTCCAGTTGATCAATCAGCAAGGTCTCCATTTCCTGCATTTTACTCTCTATTTTGGGTGGGTGTGAAGGAAAAGTGCTGAGTTTTGTTTTGTTTTCGGGTGGCCCACCCCAGCAACTGTTGTTCATATTTGGATGGCCTTAATGCGAGGATCATGTTGGAGGAATGAGCCATCCAAGCACCTCATGTGAGAGATGGACCTTGATTTCCCAGCCTCTTGGGGGTTCGAGGGGCACCTAGCAAACTGGATCTTCCTCCTCCGCCTCAAATTCGCTCCAACCTCTTTCCAAGCAGGGACGTCGTAAACGTTGGTGTCTAAGGAATACCTTCCTCCTCCTCCTCCTCCTCCTCCGCTTCCTCCTCACAGCTTCACGCGCAGCCCTGACTTGCCTGAGATTATCGCACCCTGATAGCTATTGCACTGCCCTTGCACTAGCCCTGGATCCCCGAACCACTGCCTAATGAAGACCGATAAAATTGAGAAACTGTCGGGCCTTGTGGATTCGACTGGAGAGAAAAAAAAGGCTCCGTGTCCCACATCTGTGTCCGTCACCATCCTCTGTCGCTGGTGGTACCCCTGTTGGTTTGCAGAGTGTCCAATGATCATTCCAAGAACTAAGATACCACAATGCTCATGCTGACAAGGGCATTGTCCGAACTGACCATTTGGTGGCTTCTCAAACTGACAAGGATGGTGCAGAGCTCTTTCACCTGCCTCCACTCTCGTGTGCTCAACCCCCCGAGGTCCCGCTCCGCTGCTTGTCATGCCATGTGTCACTTCGTACTTGCGTAAAGGCATTTCCGCTGCTGCCACAATCGCTGGAGCAATGGTGGAGGGGTGGAATTCCAGCGTGTTGCCACGTCAACAATGAGACGGTTGACGGGGGGGGCCGAGCTGACGCTGCAACGCAGCCAGGCGGACGAAGCAGGGTGCGAACGGCGGAAGTGCGAACTTAGACTTCGAGCCTTCCTCAGCAGCAGTCCAGACCCGGGTAGCTCTTTAGAAATTTCTGGACGACAAGGTTCATGACATGTGCCAGGCAAGGGATGTGCTCCAGCCTACCGATCTTAAGGGCGGCCAGCAGATTTCGCCCGTTATCGCACACCACCTTGCCTGGCACAAGGTTCTTGTTACCCAGCCAGCGCTCGTCTCGTTGCGGAAGCCGTCCACAGCTCCTGACCTGTGTGTGGACGGTCTCCAAGACAGATTAATTTCAACACTGCCTGGTTTCTCTGGGAACGTGATGGCACCAGAGGACCATGGCGAAAGAGCCCTGCACCATCCCTGGCGTTTTGAAGAGCGTGCGCCGAGCCTGAGAGCCACCGTCACCCCCAGAGACATCCACCCAGCTCACCCAGTGAGCTGTCACAGAGATATAGGGCCTTGGCCGTGCTTACTAGTCCATGTGTCGGTGGTCAGATGGACTTTTTCAGCCACAGATGCAGACAACGCGCTTGAAATTTTAGATGACACGTGGCTGGCCAGGGCAGGGACGGCTTTTCTGGCAAAGAAATGCCTGCTCGGCATCTGGGATTGGGGCAGGCAAGGGCCATGACGTGGCGGAACCCATCTGTGTCCACCAGACGGAAAGGCCACATTTCCAAGGCCAAAAAGCCTGGCAATGCCGACATTCAGGCTTTTGGCTTTGGGATGGTTTTGGGTTAAAGTGTTTTCTTCTGCTCCCAAACCTGGAAGACAGAAGGCTGCTGCTAGACTGGGCCCCTGTACGGCGTGCAGGTCGTCAAACTGGCGAAGGAGAAGGGTAGGATGGGTCTCTGGTGGTGCTGGTGGTACTCGGGCGACGGTGGAGGCTGAAGCGGAGGCTGATCCCTGAACATGACTCTGAGAGACATGGGCAGCTGAGGAACGCTTGGTGGTGGCTGGAGGAGGAGGCGGAGACAGAGGGTGTGACAGTGGTTGGAGGCCGGCGTCGGTCCTGGCCTTTTTTTGGCCAAGTGTTGCCTCCATTATCAACTCATGCATTCGCTGCATTGACTAGACATGTTGGTGGTGGTTAACCACCTAAGGTTTCTTGCCTCTACTTATGCGTTTACGGCAAAGGCGGCATATGACATCGCTGGTGAATCAGAGGCTTGGTCAAAGAAGGCCAGGCTTGAGAGGTCCTGGACCTATTTTGACGGCGATAAGCGAGGAGCGGGTTTGCGCTGACCGTGGCTGGCGGAATCATATCAGCGGACTTCTGCGACCGCCCTCTCCCCTTTTTGAGGCGGAACCCTACTGACACTACCCCATCGTCTTCCTCCTCGTCCAGTGATGAAGCGCTCGCCAGAAATTCTGCTGAAAAGACCATGTTGGATCCGCAATGTCGTCATCATCATCCTCAACACAGGTGACTATGTCGTCCTGACATTCTGCATCCAGGAGCTGCGGGCTACAAGCAAAGGGACTGCAAGGCGTTGCCGACCGCCCGGGATTTTTACCGATTGACCGCTTCCTTCTCCTCCTCTGATGGCATCAGTAACTGGGCGTCAGAGCAAGAAAATCATCCTCTTTGCCTCTTGACTTTAACATGCCTTCTGACCCCAACCGCATTTTGTCATCAAAGAGGTCTTCAGAAAATGGATTCTCCACCGTGGTGGGTACACTAGTTGACATTTGGGGCTGCTTCATGTTGGGACGGGATGCTTGATGATGCCTGATGACGACATTTGTGGCCGTTACTGCGAGACGAGGATGTAATACTGCTAGAAGCAGGGTTGCATTAAAACCACTGAAGACAGATTGGCGACGAAGTTCGTTACTTAGATCACAGGGCCCCTGACCCAGCAATGACAGGCCTACTGTCCTGCAACGACATCCGGCTGGCTTCGTGTTGTCGCCAGCAACTGGAAGGAGCTCCTTTCATCTCGTACATCTACCTCCAATGCTACCCCCCTCTTTGCTCGCTACCCACTGCATTTCGCTCCATGTTCAAAATATAAAAATTTGAGAAGGTATGGAATAGTTTTTTGGAAAGTCTCTTATTAAAAGATGCAAATCACAGCTATTCACTCATATCCATCTAAAGTCCAAAACAAAAAATTGTCTGGATTCAAATTTAACACTGCAAGGTGTCTATCAACAAATCTGGACTGGGCAAAAGTCAAAAAAAAACACGTAACTGTTATGTATGGTATAATAAAACGTGTAGTTTGCACCTTTCAATTCACTGTGGTGAATATAAATTGCTGTTTTAAGATTTACGTTGGATGCTGCGTCAATGAACAATGCGGTTGGTGCTACTAATCAAAAAAACATGTAACTTTTATTTTTTCGTTTGATACACTGTATTTTTTGCACCTTTCAATTCACCTTTGGTGCCTATAGAATTGCTGTTTTAAGATTTACGTGGATGCTGCGTCAATGAACAATGCTGAGTGTGCAAAAGTCAAAAAACACGTAACTGTTAACGAAACAACCTGTGCTGACTACAAGATTGCTGGATTGTAATTTAACTGCAAGGTGGATATATCAACAGTCACAGGTGTAATGGATAAAATTTAAATGAACACATATCTGAAATGTATACTGATAATAAAAGTGGAGTTTTGCACCTAACAAAGAGACCTGCAGTTACTAGAAATGATGTGTATCCAATATAAGTTCAGGCTGCCCAATATCCAGGAAATATTTCAATAGCAAACTGTTAATAATAAAGATATTCCACTACAATGTCTACACTAAGTCTTGGTGAACTTTATCCAGTGTTCTTTATAGATAGAGCTTGTCTGTGTTCGCCCGCGGGGGCCCCCCCCTTGCTCCCCCCGCCGTGAATTTACAGCGGTAGATGCTGCTTTAAAATTCTCTAGCTAACTACATAAAATCTTCAAATCTCTAATCTAACTAAATTGGAAGGATCACAGCTAATAGTAGAGGTTTCTCTGTGCAGAAATAGACTAATTTTGCTGAGCTATTTGGCCACAGGCAGAGCGCAGGTCCTATCCCTATGAGACGCTGAGAGACACTGAGGCTGAAACAGGAAACGCTGTTCTATGTAAAACGAGGTCATGTGATTTTTCCAGCCAATCGCAACCATACACATCCCAGTCATGACGTCGCACACACATCTCACCCTGCTCTATTCTGTAATCTGATTTGCTGGCCGCCAAAATTACAGGAAGCGCCGAAAAAGGCGAGATCTTAATAGATGATGCTCAGATTTTAACCTTAATTATCGCATGATCTGGAAAATTCGATCACCATAAAAACCTTGCCGATTTCAACTTTGTCGATAAAAATCGCTCAACACTAATTAATACGTCTGCAAAAACGAAGGTGCAGCTGATTCGAGAGCTCGTGGAGCAAGATTTAGAGCAGCTGGACACGGCGTCAGAGAACGAAACTGACACCGCACAGGTCCAATTGACGGAATTTGCTCCGGAAATAATTTCCCCTGAGGACACACGCAGCGGCAGTTCTCAGGCAGGCATGGACTCTGCTCTGGGCATGGCTTTGCAGCAACTTGGCGCTTGTGACCCTAGTGTGCGCCTCCAACTTATCCTGCAATTCCAACAGGCAGAGAGAGAGGCGGCCGAGCGACAAGCTGAGAGGGACCTCAAGCTACAGCTGGTACAACTGGAAAGGGGTAAGGCTTTGCCACGGCCTCATGCCCAGGATACAAACCCTTTGAAACCCCGGCTAGAACACTTTCCTGTGATGGAAAAGAATGGGGACTTAGATGTTTTCCTACGAGGATTTGAAAAGACTTGTAGGCAATATCATCTGCCCAAAGAGGAGTGGGCACGATATCTGACACCAGGACTAAGGGGAAAAGCCTTGGAGGTTTTTTCGGACCTCCTACCAGAGCAAGATGGGGACTATGACGCCATAAAGAAAGCTCTGGTCACGAAGTATCACCTCACTCCGGAGGTGTATCGCAGGAAATTTCGGAGTCTGCAGAAAGGCCCCACTGACAGCTACGCTGATGTGGAAAGCAGCTTAAGTGCCACCTGCAAGCAGTGGGTAGAAGGACTCTCTGTCTCCAGCTTTGACGACCTGTTGAATCTGATGATCAAGGAGCAGCTCCTCCACATCTGTCCTGCCGATGTTCGTCAGTTTGTCTGCGACTGGAAGCCCAAGACATCCAAAAAGGCGGCTGACCTGGCAGACTCCTATGTTACCAATAGGATGCCAGAAACCCGGAGACCACCGGAGTCCACCTGGAGGAGAGGTAAGCCTGCTGGGGATCCCCCTGCTCCTCCCCATCGATCCCCTGGGCACCCCCCTAGTACTCCGCCTGGGTCCCCGAGGCTCACACGCCCATTGATGGACATGCGCAGGTGTTTTATCTGCAACCAAGTGGGGCATGTTAGTGCCACTTGTCCAGACAAGCGGAGGAGTCCCCCGATGCCCACAGCGCCCCCTGTAGCAGGCCCCTCCATCTATCTTGTAACTGGGACTGCAGGAAGGAGAAGGCATAACCTTCAACCTGTCACCGTGGGCAGAAGAGTCGCCATGGGCTTCAAGGACCTTGGAGCAGAGGTGACTGTTGTGCGTCCAGAGATGGTGGATGCTAGATGTATTATTCCAGGGAAGGCCATGACCCTGACTGGATTTGGCGGAGTCCGCTCTGCTATACCAATGGCTCGTGTGTATCTGGACTGGGGAGCGGGCCGAGGGATGAGAGAAGTGGGTGTTTCTACCACTATCCCCTATTCCATTTTACTGGGTACCGATCTTGGGGAGATGCACAGTAATTACGTCCCGGCTCCCCCTTTGAAAGCAACTCCAGCAACCCCGATTTATGATTCCCCACAGAGACTATACCATACTTCCAAAACGTGCCCAGATGGGAAAGGAAATATGAAAGTGGACGTGCTTCTGAATGAAGCTACTGATAGGTGTAATGTGCAAAATGACTGTCTTCATATCCCTCCTGTGACCCATAGTCAAGATGCCTGCAATCCTCAGCTTTGTGTGTCGGCTGACCAGCCCAAGGTGCAATGCCCTGCAGAGATCACATTGCAGGTGGAAGAGTCTGCAGGCCCCTCTAGCCCCCCTTCTGCTGGGGAGAGGTCACACGCTGTGGCCAGCACAGAGAGCCCAGCTGCTGCCGACCACCCCTCTGCAAGTGATGTGCAACCTGATAGCAGCCCCACTGATGTGTGGCCAGGAACCCATGGGGATAACAGGGATTATCCTTATGTCACCCCTCCTCCTATCAAGGACCCTCCAGCACCTGAGGAGAAACTGTCTTGTACTATGTTTGATGTATCACAGCCTGTTATGAGGCCTGCTGATGTATCTACAGCTGTGTTGTGGGCCCCAGGTGTATCCCAGCCCACAGATACTCTCAGAACTGTTATGGACATTGATAACCTATCTCAGCCTGTAATGCTGGGTGCCCCTGTATCTAAGCTTGCCAGCATGACTTGGACTGCTGTGGACAATACTGATTTATCCACGCCTGGAGGCGTATCTCAGACTGCCATGGACACTAGTGGTGTATCCAAACCTGAGGGTATATCTCCGGCTGGTATTGATAATGATCCTGTGTCCAAACCTGAGGGTGTATCTCAAACTGTTGTGGACAATCATAATGTATCTAAGCCTGAGGGTGTGTCCCAGATGGTAATGTGGGAGAGGGCCATTCCTGAGTCTGGTTTTCATAGTACCAACAGCTCAGTGGATGTGCCTGAATCCAATGATGCATGTCAATCTGTTATGCACAGTAGAAGTGTATCCAAGCCGGTAATGTATGCTCCTACCTGCCCTGTAGGTGTATCCGAGCCCATGGAGTGTAATGGCGGCTCGTTCCAAGCTGTTGGAGCCAAGGCCAAACTGCGGGATAATCTTTGCCAAGGTTATTCCCCGGGGTCTGAGGTGGGTAAGACTTTAGACCCCGGTCATAGAGGTGACGTGTCCCCACATGTAGCGTGTGATGTGTGCCGCCCAGCGGGAGTCCTCCAACCCCCGATGTCTGATGGTTCAGATACAGAAGGGGCATGGAGTGTGGTAAGGCCGACAGTCTCTCTCCCAGGGGAGGACGGAGGCGGGCTCAGGGGATGGCAGGTGAGCCAGCCCCCACGCCCGCTCCAAAAGGGGGAGGTGTTATGTAAAAACATTGAAAATTCAATGTATGCTCGTCTCTTCACAATACTGTTGCTGAAATTGCAAAGTTACCTTAAAGCCAGGTCTCAGATGGTGAAATCCCCCTTCCCCCATTTTCCTGAGAGAGAAGTTCCTGGCCATTTGTCCAACAAACCCCCCATCCCAACGTCTTTGATTGCTAAGGGAAGGTATTTATGGCAGGCCTGCTTTCTGGTACAGCAGATCTGATAAGCTCAGTTTTACCACCTTTCAAATAAACAAATTTTCCCGCCAGAAAGGGACAAGATATTTCATTGTCTGCCCAGAGAAGCAGTCCGTGAGTGCCCCCTTGTGGAAATAGCATGCCATAACTCTCATCAGACAATTCTGTATACCCACCTCCTTTTCATAATTCAAGCCAATAAGAGAGAACGGAGTTATGAGAAGGAGGAGAAAGCCTGGAGGGGTATAAAGCCCCAGGCCAACCTCTAGTCTGTGTCATAGCTGTGGGGGTCCCTTCTTTGTGTGAGCTGTGTCTAATTCTCCTTACCCCGGGACTTGGAAGCTGAAACATCTGTAAGTGTGAATTCTTTCTATTTTTCTCCCTTTATTTTTATAACTGTATTGATATGTGTGTCATTGTTATTATTATCATATTTTGTCTATGTAAGCACTGAAATCATTTTTAAATTAAAGGTATCAGTAATTCGTTAACTCTTGTTGTTGCACGGACCCAATTTCCTTGAAGGATTGTTTTTTTTTCTTTGGTAACTAATGAGAGAGTAGTGAGTTGACCTGTGAGCATTTTTTACGTGTTTTTTTTGGAAATCTGTTAGGACTCAGACTACTTCCGGCTGAGCCCTTTTTCTGGTCATTGCAGGAAGGTGGTGGCAGCGTGTATTTTGGAGGGGATGGCGACTGTTTTGCGGTACGATTTATGCTTGATTAGCTACCTGAGTGAGAGGTGTGCTCAAGTGGAGATAAATCTAACCCCATTACAGTGTCCCCGGTCACGTGCTGGTGAGCGCGTACGTGACAGTATACGGATAATAAAAGGCGTTTTTTGCACCTATAAATACACCTGCAGTGACTACAAAATTGCTGTATTCAAATTTAAGTGCAAGGTGGCTCTATGAACAAAAAAGGGCCGCACCAAAGTAAAAAAAACAACCTATTTGAAATGTATACGGATAATAAAAGCCGTTTTTTAGCACCTATAAATACACCTGCGGTGACGACAAAATTGCTGTATTCAAATTTAAGTGCAAGGTGGCTCTATGAACAAAACAGGGCCGCACCAAAGTAAAAAAAAAAACACCTATTTGAAATGTATACGGATAATAAAAGTCGTTTTTTGCACCTATAAATACACCTGCGGTGACTACAAAATTGCTGTATTCAAATTTACAAAAGCTCTCTTTTCAAAAGCCTGCCTGCCTGCCACCCTGTCTGTCTGTGTTCGCCCGCAGCCGTTGCTGTTTGTTTGTGGCCTTTCTGTCTGAAGTTTAGTCTTTAACAAGTGAAATTCTGCTCACTTGGTTTGAGATCAGGTGACTGACTTGGCCATTCACGAATAATTTTACTTCTTTGCTTTAATAAAGTCCTGGGTTGCTTTGGCTTTTTTGGGTCATTGTCCATCTGTACTATTAAATGTCGACCAATCAGTTTGGCTGCATTTGGCTAGATTTGAGCACACAGTTTGTTTCTGAATACTCTCCAGGATGTAGGTGTTTCAATATCCAAATCTACCATAAAGAGAAGACTGCATGAAAGTAAATACAGAGGGTTCACTGCACAGTGCAAGCCACTCATAAACCTCAAGAATAAAAAGGCTAGATTGGACTTTGCTAAACAACATCTAAAAAAAGCCAGCACAGTTCTGGAAGAACATTCTTTGGATGGATGAAACCGAGATCAACCTCTACCAGAATGATGGAAAGAAAAAAGTATGGTGAAGACGTGATACAGCTCATGATCCAAAGCATACCACATCATCTGTTAAACACAGTGGAGACAGTGTGATGGCTTGGGCATGCATGACTGCCAGTGGCACTGGGTCACTAGTGTGTATTGATGATGTGACACAGGACAGAAGCAGCCAGATGAATTCTGAGGTATTCAGAGACGAAATGAGAGCTCAAATCCAGCCAAATGCAGCCAAACTGGTCGTTGTTTCATAATACAGATGGACAAGTACCCAAAACAAAAAGCAAAGCAACCCAGGAGTTTATTAACGCAAAGAAGTGGAATATTCGTGAATGGCCAAGTCAGTCACCTGATCTCAACCCAAATGAGCAGCATTTCACTTGTTACAGATTAAAATTCTGACAAACCCCACCAACAAACAGCAACTGAAAACCACTGCAGCAAAGGCCTGGCAAAGCATTAAAAAAGAGGAAACACAACGTTTGGTGATGTCCACGAGTTCAAGACTTCAGGCCATAATTGCCAACAAAGGGTTTATAACTAAGTATTAGAAATTAACATTTTATTTACAATTATTTCATTTGTCCAATTACATTTGTTCCCTTTAAAAACAGGGAGTCACATGTGAAGGAGCTGAAACTCCTAAAACCTTCAACCAATTTTAATGTGGGTCCGCTCAAATGAAAGCTGAAAGTCAGGACTTTATGTCATGTCCATTACATAACTATAACTTGAATATGTTTCAGTAAACAGGTACAAAAAACAAAATTTGTGTCAGCGTCCAAATATATATGGACATAACTGTATCTAGGTGTGGTGCTAAAGGACCAACTGAGAAGTATGATCATAAAGTCCGAAGGTCGAGACAGTTAGAAATTTTGTGGTTACAGACAAGTTAAAGAGCAGGCAGTGGACAGGTAGCAAGGTCAGGAAACAAACTGAAGTAAAAAACCTGGAATCAATATATAAATACAGGGAAAATAAAAGATTCTCTACAAAAAGTACCCCTAAAAAAATCAATACAGGAAGAGGAAAAAAGGATACACTAAAACATAACTTTTACTTTCAAATTATTAAAATCATTTATACCAACCATTCACCAACCATGGGTATATATCCGTCACAGAATCCTCTTGTTCATAGTAGATATAATCCCGAACTTCATATGTAACCCATCTGAAAAAAGGGGTATAAATCCTCCAGATGATGCTATCCCTATATCTGGAAAAAAAAGAAACAGGGTATTTTGGAAAAGGATAACTACTCCTGTGGGCACACCAGCTCATGACCCCAAAATATAACAACACTTTTTTGTGTTTTTACCATTATGCTACCCACTGAAGAGCTCTCTGAGCAAAACGTGTCTGGGGCAGCATTATCTCTAATATAGATTTAGGGTGACATGCATGAAATTTGGATTTTTAAACGGCAAATTTCATGCAATAAAAAAGGCATCGAATGTGCCTGATTTATGAACTATATTTATGACCCGTAAGGGTCATAAATCAGCGCATTCTATGCCGGGAGACAGTTTGAATCAGTATACACTTTGACAGTGGATAACCTGTTCTGACTGAAATGCACCCATTAATGCCGTAGAAGTATAAATCATAGCTTTGCTACATTCAGTGCGCCCCGCCCCTCACACCCCTCGTGACGGCCATTAAAAAAAACTCAGATGATGATGTTAATGCGCCCCGGGTGGCGTGCAGGAGATTTAAAAATGTTGAATGAGGCTTGCACCTGATATCGGGCTGTAAAGACTCAGATATCTGGAACATGCACGCATTCATACATTTCACCCTTTAATGATTTAGGTATTATGGATTACTATTAGGACATAATAGGTGTAAAGTTTGCGGGACCGTTCTTTTTAGAATGATTTTCCCACTAAGGGTTGTTGTAGGTTTTTTTTTTTTTTTTCCGGATATAGGGATAGCATCATTTGGAGGATTTACACCCCTTTTTTCAGATGGGTAACACATGAAGTTCAGAATTATATCAACTATGAACAAGAGGTTTCTGTGATGCATATGCACTGTGTTCCAAATTATTATGCAAATAATATTTTCTCTTATTTTCCAAAATTACCTATGTGAATTGCAGTCATTGTCATTTTCCAGTCATCAACTATTAGAGTATAATTGAAAGGTTTTTGAACAAACTGCCTATGATAACAGTATATTTTATACAAAAAAAACCCTCAAAATTATTATGCACAGCAGAGTTTTCAACCTTTTCATTTTTATAACATACAAAAAAAATGGTCATTTGTGAAATTATAAGCATTAGCAGGTTATTACAAACTGAAATCAAACAGTTGACAAAAGTCAAAATATTATTTGAGGTGATGTTACATGTGCACATAGGACCCCTTGTTTGAAATGAGTTTCTGAACTCTCTCGTGCATTGAATTTGTCAGGTTTTGGATGGTTTCTGCTTTAATTGTTTTGTATGAGGACAGATTACCCTCCCAGAGCTGTTGCTAAGATGTGAACTGCCTCCCCGCCTTTCATAAACACTCCTTTTGATGATGCTCCAGAGGTTCTCAATGGGGTTGAGGTCGGGGGAGCATGGGGGACAACACCATAAGTTTGTCCCCTTTTATGCCCATAGCAGCCAGAGAGAAGCAGATGTGTTATTTGCAGCATGAGACAGTGCATTATCATGCATGAAAATGATCTTGCTGCGGAATGCACGGTTCTTCTTCTTGAACCATGGTAGGAAGTGCTGTTTGAGAAACTCCACATACATTATGGAGTTCATCTTTACACCTTCAGGGATCCTAAAGGGGCTGATAATCTCTCTCCCCATGATTCCAGCCCAAAACATTACTCCACCTCCTCCTTGTTGGCGCCGTAGACGTGTTTGCATGGGGTGTCCATCAACCAGCCATCCTCCACTCCACCCATCTAGACCATCGAGCATTGCACGGCACTCATCTGTGAACAAAACAGTTTTGAAGTCAGTCTTCATGTATTGTTTGGCCCACTGGAGCAGTTTCTGCTTGTGTGCAGTGGATAGAGGAGGTCGACAGGATGGCTTACGCACAGCTGCAAACCTCTGAAGGACCCTGCATCTTGTTGTTTGGGGGACGT
Organism: Phyllomedusa bahiana; assembly: GCA_025379985.1. NCBI lineage: Eukaryota > Metazoa > Chordata > Amphibia > Anura > Hylidae > Phyllomedusa > Phyllomedusa bahiana. Next base: position 95,195 of record JAODAL010008788.1, on the reverse strand, counting down.
TGGAGGCACCAGCAGCTTCAAAAACTTGTCTGCTGCTATGACAAGGCATTTTTGCAGCTGCTCTTTTAACATGATGTAATTGCCTGTTGGAAAGATTCCTCAATTTTCTCTTATCAGCATGCACACATGTGTGCTGTGAATCAGCTACTTCTTGATTGTGCGATGATAACGATGAAGTGCCTTGGCAATGTTGATTGTAGTCATGCCTCGACCTAAACACTCCACAATTTGTTGCTTTTCAACAGCCGACACATCCTTTTTCTTTCCCATTTTGGCTGAAAATATAGGCTGCTTAATAATGTGGGACAGCCTTCTTAAGTAGTCTTGCCTTTAATTGGACACATCTGCCAAACTAATAAGCACAGGTGTCTGCAAATGCTTTGTGATATAAAGAGCCCTGACACACATCACCATCAATGAGTTTAACTGACAAACAAAAAATTCTTACCTTATCACTCCTAAACACTTTTTGCATAATAATTTGGAACACAGTGTATACCCATGGTTGGTGAATCCTATTGGTATAAATGATTTTAATAATTTGCAAGTAAAAGTTATGTTTTAGTGTATCCTTTTTCCTCTAACTGAATCAATATATAAGAAGCTGCTCAGAAACACTATATAACCCCAAGGGCCACATGTATGAAAACTGTCTAGGTCTAAAATTCACTTTGTTACCCATAGCAACCAATCAACTGTGACGGATTTGGTGGATTCGCTGGACCACCGCAAGTGATGGTGTAAGCCACGCCAGGGAGCAGAGTCCAAGTAGCCCCCGGTTTTCACCAGAGCCCGCCGCAAAGCGGGATGGACTTGCTGCGGCGTGAGGCTACCAGGTCACTACCCCTGACGTGACTTGTTTGCGATGGTGGCTGGGGTAATGCATGGTACAGAATCGTAATCCGGAGGCGTAGTCGGGGACAGGCAGAAGGTCAGGGCAGGCGGCAGAGGTTCGTCGTCAGAGACAGGCAGACGATCAAGGCAGGCGGCAAACAAGCAAGGTCAGGAAACGTAGCGGAACGGACTGGTACACGGGTAATCAATACGGACTCCAACACTCTCTAAAGACACTGAACGCACACCAACGAACTGGCAGAGAGTGCTGGGGTCGTATTCCTTATATGGGAACAGCGGCCGGCAATAGACTAATTACCGGGGTGCTGGCCCTTTAAATCCAGACCAGCAGTACTAAGTAGCGGGTGCGCGCCCTAAGCAGCGGGTACGCGCGCGGTGGCTGGGACAGGCAGGAGCAGCATGCACAGGAGCGTGGACGGGTAAGTGAGCCGGCGTCAGGGACCAGGCAGCAGGGGGATGGTCGCGGGGAGCCGCGGCACCCGTGCCGGATCCCCTGCGGGCAGAGGGGACGGCCGCGGGGGGCGACGGCACCTGCGCCATCCCCCATGACATCAGCGCGCCCCTCTCATTTTTCCAGAGCACTATATGAAATAAAAGAGTCACTCTGATTGGTTGCTATGGGCAACAAAGTGAATTTTAGACCTAGACAGTTTTCTTACATGTGGCCCCAAATTTCAAGCCCTATATGTAGGAGTAATGCTTTTAAGTAAACACAGATGGCTTTTGATAGGCAGGAGTACCAGAATGTGCCCTATTGAGAAGTCAGGGAACAATGGACCATCTGCCAAAGTGGGCAGTGTGAGAAAAGCCAGAAGCCACACACAGTAGCAAATAGGCAGACACCTATGCATGTGGCCAATAGAATGATACATACCAGGGCTTGTTACAATTTTCCTTAAAAAGGAAAAAATAAAAGGATTAGATGTACCAATAAACTTGTGGCAATGAAAACTTTAACTAAGTTCTGCAAAACACAATCGCTAACACAGCTTTCTCAATGAGAAAATCAAAATACTAGTCTAAAATTATTAGCAGGTGGTGACATTTTTTTACTTGTTTTTATGAAAGCGTAAAAAAGACTTATAAATTTGGCAATGCTGAAATTATAACTCAGAGCAAAGTTATTAAAATATTTTTCCTACTGTGCACAGTAAAAAAAAATGTAAAATTATTCCAGATTTTCAGTTTTTTGTTCATCCTGCTTATCAAAAAATGGAATAGAAAGCAATCAAAAAGTCACATGTAGTCCATATTTCCCTTATATATGTTAAGGGAAAGAAAACAATTATAGCTGTTAGGCTATGTTCACACGGGCAACATTGGGGCGCATTTCGCCACATATTTTGCGGTGTACTGCGCTCAAATACGAGCGAAATACGCCCCAGTCATTACGGTAATCCACAGTTCTCATATAGAACTATGGATGACGCCTCCTCTCCCCGCTCGTACAATACGACGCATGGGGAGATAAGTGACATGTCAATTACTAGCGGTAAATACTTATGCTAGCAATGAATGTCTAGGGGGCCGAAGTTCCGGCATAATTGCAGGGCTTTCTCAGCGACAACTGAAAATTAGAACCATTGTGACAGACGATGGAAAGAACATGGTGTCCGCGCTGTGTAGGAGGAGGGCTGAGCCATGCTCTCAGCATGGCATACATGTTCAATCTGGTTGTTCAAGTCTTACACCCATCTGCAAGACATTCTAAAAATGGCCAGGAAACTTTGCATGCACTTCAGCCATTCTTACACCGCCAAGCACACCCTCCTTAAGCTGCAGCGGCAGACCGGCCTCCCCCAACATAGGCTGATATGTGACATTTCCAAACATTGGAATTCCAGCCTCCATATGTTGGAACAACTCTATGAACAGAAAAAGGAAATTAATGATTTATTGATGATCCAAGCGGACAGGAGACCAACCCTGTGTAATTTTAATGTCGGCCAGTGGCAGCTCATGCGTGACACCTGCCGTTTGCTCAGGCCCTTTCATGCGGACACGTTATTTGTCAGTCGCCAGGACTACGGGATGAATAACGTCATTCCACTGCTTCATGTTGTCACAGACAGCGGTAGTGGATCCACTGGACCACCGCAAGCGATGGCAATAGCCACGCCAGGGAGCGGACTCTAAGTAGGTCCCGGTTTTCACCAGAGCCCGCCGCAAAGCGGGATGGACTTGCTGCGGCGGGAGTCTACCAGGTTGCTAACCCTGACGTGACTTGCTTGCGGTGGCAGCCGAGGTGTAGCATGGTACAAAATCGTAAGGCAAACTCGGAGTCGGGGACAGGCGGTAAGGTCAGGACAGGCGGCAATGGTTCGTGGTCAAGGGACGGAGGCAAGAGGTACGGTACACGGATATGACAGACGAGGCTGAAGGAAACGCTTTCTCTACAGGCTCTAAAGAATATTATTATTATTATAAGTGATGAGCGAATGAGTCAACTATCATCATCGGATCGATAATCGATATAGTCAATTATCATGCCGGTATCCGATAGTCGATAATAGATTATCGCCGCTGACCATTAAAGTCTATGGGAGAGGAGCAACACCTTCATTCTTACACCCAAACAGGGCTGGAGAAGCTGGAATTAACATCCACAACAGTAAAATGGATACGTGCTACATCTTAGGCAACACAATTAGGCAACAAGAGTCACAGAAAAAACTCACAGACTATTCACTATCACTGTCTTGTACCACAGCATTACGCTTAAACCTTCATGACCCACAAATTAAAAAGTGCCAGAAGGCAGTATGATTGGAACAGTCATTTACTGAACTGGACCATTGAACTATCCCTGTCCTGGAATGCAGCATGACCTTTAAAAAACCTGCATGACCCATAGATTAAAAAGTGCCAAGAAAAAGAGAGTCTTTCACCACCATTTGTTTGGGATGGGAATCCCACCACATCTCTTTTTTTCTCTTTGTGATTATTATAAGTTAAAATGGGTTTTCTCACTACAGGATTGCTACATGTTAAAGAATCTTAGCAAAAACAAGTCAGATTTAGCAATATTGTGTCCATTTAACATGGCCTACATATTTCCTGTGTTTTTGCCAGCACCAACCACCCTTGAGACCACGCTTGACAATTGTGAAGAACAAATGTCGTTAGAAAACCACATTTTTTAGAAAAGGGCCGTAGATAGCTTGCATATTCCACGCAAAAAGCCACCAAAAATTCAAAAACATGACCCTTGATGCCACTTTTGAACAATTGTGAATGAACAAATTCTGTAAAACCAAATGTTTTTAAATAGGGGACCTGTATATTGCTGCAGTTCACAGCAGGCATTGACCCAGAAAATTTATAAAAATGACTTCGCAGCCACTGTTAAATAATTGTGAGGGAGAATTGCCACTCTGAAGCGCACATTTAGGTTCCTAAGGACCATGATTACTAGCTTATCTCACAGCACCAAAACGCCAAAACCATTGACAATTGCGAAAAAATTCTAAAGATTAATGAGTAATTGAATACGTTTTTTTTCATGAAACCTTGGGTCTTGTACAGTCTCCTCACCGCAAAAACCTGCAAAATTGAACGTTGGGAACTGAGAATCAAAATTGAGAAGTAAGAAATTATCATTTTAATAATAAAAGGACCATTTCTTTTGGAAGAGTGAATTTGGAAGTAGGAAGCTCAACTAGATCGTTGACCTTGGCAATTTGGGGCCAACAAGCATCATCAGAGATCCATGGGCCTGATTCATCTTGATAGAAAGTATAACGATCCACATTAGCTGTGTAATGAAGCGAGATGCGTTTTTTCTGTAATGACCTCGTTCCAGCTGTAGCTGAAGGTCCGGCTCAGGAAATGACGGCTGGTCTGCATGGCAGACAAGACACAGTCTAATTGGTGTTGTCTAGCGGAGCTCGGGCCATTCATCCATTTGGATCCCCAGTAAGTCGACTGGGGTTCCCGTAAGTACAATCCATAAACCTATCAGGGTAGATGCAGATAGTCGTAGCACCAAGAGTGCATATATCCGGTCCTCTGTGTGTTTGTATGTGTGCTCGAATTACAATCGTTGGTGAGTGTAGAATAAAGATTGCCGCAGAGTTCATCCATTTTAGCTTCTGCCCCAATGCCTGCTGCTGCTGCTAGCCACTGACTTGGTCACTCCCTACAGCTATCACGTGCGTGACGTTTGGTACCCACAGTGATATTTGAAGAACGTGAAGCAACAAACAGATTCTGCAGTATCAGTCAATCAGACAAGGGTCTCCATTTCCTGCATTTTACACTCAATTTGGTGGTGTGGAAGGAAAGTGCTGATTTATTGATTTGTACCGGAGGATCGAGAGGTGGCCACCCAGTGAACAGTTTATAAGTTAGATGCCTTCAATTTGCCTAGATCATGATGAGTGAAATGGCTCAGCCAAGCACTCATGTGAGAGCTGGAGCCTAGCTTTAGTCCCAGTAGCCCCTGGTCAAGGGCACTAGACAAACTGATCTTCCTGAATCTCCTCCTCTGCCATCAAATTCTGCAAGGGTAATATATAAAAAAAACCAACTGAACCTCTTTCCAACAGGTATTTCGGGAACAGTCCTGGTGTTCAGGAATTACATTCCTCCACCTCCTTCTGCCTCGCTTCCATCCGGAACAGCTTCAACACGAGCCCCTGGATTTGCCTCAGATGAGAGCACCCTGAGAGCTGAGGCATCCACCTGCAACAAAGCCCTGCCGAACCACTGCCTATTGAAGACCTATAAAAATGGTGAAACTTTCGGGCCTTTTGCTGGACTTGCGAACCGAGAGAAAAGACTGTGTCCGCATCTGAGGTCCGTCTCCTTCCTGTACTCCTCCTCGACAGGTGGGAACCTGATGTTCAGAAGTGTCCAACGATCGACTTTCCAGAACAAAGATCAAAACAATGCTTAGCTGACAATGGAGGCATTGTCCGCCTGACCATTTTGGTTGCTTCTTCAAAACTGTCAAAAGAAATGGTGCAGAGCTTCTTTAGCGCTGACTCCAATCCTATGGTGGCTCGAACAAACCCCCGAGTCCACACCGCTGCTTGTCATGCATATTGATCGACTTATACTGCATTATGGCATTGCGCTGCTGCCAATACAATCGCTGGAGAGCATGTGGTGGGTGGAATTCCACTTGTTGCCTTTTTAGACGGGTACCAACAATGAAACAGTTTAACGGGGAGGAGCCGCGCTGACCTAGCAGACCAGCCAATGAACTGAAGTCGACGTGGCGAACGCGAATGTGTTGAGCTCTAGACCTCGCCCTCCGCAGCAGGTAGTCCAACCCTGTACGCTTTAGAAATTTCCTGGACGACCGATTATGAAAGCCATTAAGTTCTCCCATTAGGACAAGATTCACTGTAGAGACCACACAGTGGCAAATTTGTGTACAGTATTTTTGGGCACCCTTTCCACAGGAAAGACATGTAGACTTTGAACAGGTATACAGAAGCGGGTCAAACAACAACTAATAAAAGGGCCTGGTTGTACGACAGTAATCAAGAAAGATTGGCAAGAATAGGGTTATTTATTTTTAAGATGAAAAGAAGGGCTTCGGGGGGACATAAATAAATAATGTTTAAAAAATACATCAAAGGTCCAATAAATAGAGATCTCTCGCCAAGATTTCATTATACACAGGCTGTATCTAGAACAAGTGGCAGTCCATTAATTCTTGAGGTGAACGAAAGTTTCTAAATAGAACATAGAAAGTGGAATCAATAACATGTGCGATGCATAGAGACTATAGAATTCTCATGACCAAGGGGACATGCATGGTGATTCAAGAACCGATTCAAAAAGTGTTTGGATGCATTTTCTTGGCGCGTAATAATATCACAAGTTAATAGTGACAGGATTCATGAAGGGGTCATGATCCAGGGATTTTTCCTGATTCCAGATTGGAGTCAGAAGGGAATTTTTCCCATAAAAAATATGAGGACAATTGGCATCAACCTCATTGGGGATATTGTCCGTACCTGCTGGATCAACACCTTAGCCCCAACATCTGACTAGCTGGACGACGTTTTCTTATTTTAGCCTTACAAACTATGAAACTATGAAACTCATGAAACAAGTATCATGAGACGATGGTGACCAGGCACGAGATATGCTCCCAGGCCAACCGATCGTGAGGGCAGCCAGCAATTTTTGGTACCGTTTAATGCAACCCACCTTCCCTGGCACAAGTTTACTTGTCACCCAGCCAGCGAACCGCGTCTTGTTGCGGAGAGTCCGATCAGCAGCTCTGACCTGATGTGATTGATGGCTCCAAGACAGATTAATTTCAACACGGCCTGGTTTCTATGGCTACAGTGATGCCACCATAAGGACCTTGGGGAAAAAGTAACCCTGCACCAACACTCGAGTTTGAAGAGAGTTTGCGCCGAGCCTGTAGCCACCGTTCACCACCGAGACATCCACCCACTCACCCAGTTGAGCTGTCACAGAGATATAGGCGGCCGTTGGCCTTGCTTACTAGTCCATGTGTCGGTGGTCAGAATGGACTTTTTGGCCGGACACAGAACAAGACAAAGCGTTGAAAATTTTTAATGAACGTGGCTAGTCCATTGGCATGGAAAGGCGTTATCTGGAAAAGAAATGCCCTGCTGCGCATCTGATATTGGGGGGCAGGCAATGGCCATAACTGTGTCGCTCCAACGGAAAGGCAACATTTCCAAGGCCAGAATCTGGCAATTTTGCCTAAATTCCATTGTTTATGCGTTTTGCTTTGGGATGTATGGTTAAAGTGTTATCTTCTTCTGCCTCCCAAACCTGTAGACATAAGGCTGGCTGCCTAGACCCTTGGCCGACTTGTTACAGGACTGTGTGCAGTTCGTCAAACTGGGGGATAGGGAGAAGGGGAAAGGATGGGTTCTCTGGTGGTGCAGGATGTACTCGGGCGACGGTGGAGTCTGAAGTGGAGGCTTAATCCTTGTCAGACTCTGAGATACTAAGGGCAAGCGAGGAACGCTTGGTTCGGTGGAGCAGAGAGGTAGTAATTGAGGCGGAGACAGAGGAGTGACATTGGTTTGTAAGCACGGCATCCTAGTGCTTGAGGCCTTTTTTGGCCGAAGTGTGTACCGCTCCTTTTTCAAGTCAGCCATTTCGCTGCAAGTGACTAGACAAGTTTGGTGGTGGTTAAGCACCTAAGATCTTCCCTCTACTGACTGTGCGAATTACTGGCTAAAGGTCGCATATTAAATAAAAACCCCGTCTTGCTAGGTGAATTCAAAAGGTTGCTCGAAAACGACCCGGCTTTGAGATGCCATGACCTTTTCAACGGCGATACAGGCGATGGAGTAGGTTTATTTCCGGCCCCCTTGATCGTTGGCTGCGGATAATCTCAGCAGACCGTGTTTATCCCTTTTTGAGGCTGGAGCCGTACTGACACTACCCATCGTCTTCCCTCCTCGTCCAGTGATGAAGCCGCTCACAAGCAAATCTCTGCTGCAAAGACCACGTTGTGATAACGCAATGTCGCCCATCATCAACATTCATCAACATACATCATTGGAAGACAGAGCGCCGCTTGCATGTCCAGGTCAGTGGTGCATCCCCTGCAAGTCGGTAGTGTGGCCGGAGTCAGCAGGGTGCATCCGTGAAGTGTGGGAGCCAAACACCACGACTTTAGACCAGCCCCTTGGCAGGCCCCAGGAAAAGCGGTGCGAGCTCTCCGCAGCGGCAGCGGTATCAGTCCCAGTCAGTGCGAGCATGTGGTAAAAATCACCTACTCGCGGTAATGGCAGTTTTTTGGCAAGACAAACCCGTAGAGGTGAATATTGCTTTAAGGTTAGAATCTTTGGCAGAAAGAAAAGTGGTGGCCAGGACCTAAACATTGGGCACCACAGCCCTGCATCACATGCCAGCGTCAACATACAGTGTCCTGGGAGAAACGTGTCTCAATGTGGTGGTCCTTCTGCGCAGGCAAATAGCAGCAGCACCCAGATGACACGTCGCCCACTTCAGGCAGTCAAAAAGCTTCACCCCCTCGCCAAAGACAACTTCGTTCACTTCATTTACTGGTCGCAGATGCTCCTTGCCGTCCACACTCATTGTACACAGAAATTTGTTTCACCGAGTGAACGATTTGCCAGAAAGAGCAGCAGATGCGTCTAGCCATCTCCCTCCCATGCAAAAGGCTTTACCGTTCTGGCGCAGTCCGAACATGCTCCTTTTTCAAGTGATGGGACGATGCACCATTCAGAAACCATGGACAGAAACATGTGCAGTGCACTTTAAACCCATTTTCGTACCTTGACTTAACGAGAAACAAGAAACAATGAACATAGAAAAACAGGGAGATAATCGATACACAGGGAAAACAGGAAAAATTTGATGAACATGGGCAAAGCAGGGAAAAATCGATGAACATAGTAAAGGCCGACTAATTATTTCCTTGATGAACCAAGGGACGGATCCAACTGTGTAATTTTTACTGTTCAAGCCAAATGCAGCTCATGCGGGAAACCAGTCTGTTCACGAATCCCACGTCCCGCGAAGAGTACCACGTGATATTTGTCATCGCCATGACGTAAGGGATGAAATAACGTCGCATTCCACTTCTTCAGTCTTGGCACAGGATCAGCAATCTGTCTGGTCAGGGACTGGATAATGTGGGTGTACTAACTACATCTCACGTACACATGAGTCAGGTGGGATGATGAACTGAGGAGGAGGAAACGTTGGAGCATCAAGCCGTGTCTAGCAAAAAGAGTGTTTTTTTTTGTTTATTCAGGTTGACATGAGAGGAGCATGGACAGCCGTAGGATTAGAAGATGAGGCGATGACCCAACACAGAACCCGTGGGCATATAGAGTGATAAGGAGGAAAGTGAGGTCCCTCAGGTCGACTTGCGCAGAATGTGACCCACTCATGCTGAATTGTGGCCTGGCTACAAGTGATGTCCAGTCTGAATTTGAGTCACTCCCATCCCGGCAGAGGGCAGACTATCTGTCTCTCCACCGCCTTGCACCTCGATCGTGTTACCTTTGTGCCGAAATGGGGGCCAATTTTTCACCAGCCAAGTACGAAGGACAAAACTTGCAAGAGTACTAGTAGAGACCTTAATTTAGGCATATAATGGGTCCAAAAAGAAAGCAGGACACCTCTGTAGTTTAGTTCAAATTACCAAACAATAAAAGAGTTAAATTAAAGCGCTTGGGTATGTAATACCCTACCAGAAAAAACTGATAAATTTAGCATGACATGGGATCCAAAAAAAAAAAGACACCCGGTAAATTTTAATACAAATTACCCCGACAAGAAATGGTTAAATTAATCCTTTGTAACATAGAACTAACCTACAGAACAACCAGTTGTAATATGGCATATATGGGGCCAAAAAATATGAATACACCCGTATTTTATCCGAAACAAACCCCCACAATGAAGAGGTTAAATTAAGCCTAGGGTGATGAGAAATATCCTACACAACAAGCCGGTAGATAATTCAGGTGTTGTATGTGGGGCAGAAGTACATCCCACCATGTACTTTTAGTAGAAATACGCCCACCAAACTTAAAACAAAATAATAACTCTGGGTTGAGTAATACTTTAGTATATGACACAACACATCTGAAGGTCTTTCAAACTCCAGTAGCTGAAAAAACGAGGTTCTTTGCTAAAAGTGCAACATAATGCAGCAGCAAGGAAGCTTATTGACAGGAGTTGTACAGTGAGAAGTGTGAGGATTTAAGATGCTCCGTATTTATAGAGCTGTGACTCACAGAGCCTGCTGGTCACTGATTGCTTCAATAGTCTGCACAGGGCATATAGTGGTGTTTGTCCTTCTTCCCTCCCCAATTTTCCAAACAGAATTTGCGATTTTGGTTCCATCCCACGACAGCAGCATAAAATGGAATAATAAACGTTAAAGCATAGGTTCCATCGAGAACAGCCAAATGGGTACCAATGGAAAACAGCAGTGTCATAACTGCAAAGAAAAGCCCTTCCACAGGCGAGTGAAATGACTCGGGCTACGCCTGTACCCTAGCTGTTTAATATCCAGCCAGTTTATAAGAAAAAAATAAAAGAATATGGCTATCAGAAGAAAACAATGCATACATATTGTTTTACACATTGTAGATATATTTTTTTAAAGCGCAACAACATAAAAAACTATATTCATTGGGTATTGCCATAATTGTATCGACCCATGGAGTAAAACTAAAATGTCATGTATACTGTACAGTGAGCACAGTTAAAACTTAAAAGAACTTACTAGATTAGCAGTATTTTCTTCACCATTGCCTTTCCAAAAAGAGTGAGCCAAAAAATCTTGGTCCCCGCCAAGAAATGATACCAATGTCAAAAGTGTCTAACCTACAGTCCCAACAAGAAACTACACTACCGTACACAATGATATTGGAAGGCTAAAAAAAACCCACGTTTTTTTGTCCCAATTATAGAATTACTCAATGAGCGGAAGTGCACATCGATAACATGAGAAAGAACAAGAGCCATTTCCAAAATGTAGGTTGTCAGCCTTTCCTCGCATCCACAAGATGATAGGGCAGGGAACAAATATTTAAAACATCCCCTATTTAATTGATAAATCCTTAGAAATATATAGTTGACAAGTGCACGAAGTGGCACTGCATTTTTGAAGGTAAGATATGCCGCGACTGTACTTCAGCCAACATCCTGCAATAGTAAGCGCTCCAAAACCCTCCGTTCTGGAGAGAAAATCGTTGATACTACACATACAGGTGGGGCGAGTAGCGAGTGTGCGCGACGTTTCGGGAGGCTCCTCCCGATCTAAGCAGCGAGCCCTCACCTAACGTAAGCTCCGCTATATACTCCAGGCTCAGTAGCAATCATGCCATAATATAACAATTAAAATAACATGCATAATAAAATAAGTGACGTGACCTTGTATAGAATAAGCCACTGAATTAAAGGATCCTTCATTAAGCCATAAGAGCGATTGTGTTCAAGTCTAAAATCCATTTCGCTATCTCTCTTGAACAACAATTTTTCCATATTCTCCCCTTCCTATACACCTCACCTCCTCCCAGAACTGCACACGAGCGAAGCTCGGGATCACAGTTTGTGTCCGAACCATGTGAATGCTTTGCTACAGACTTTCTCCATATTTCTTTTTTATGCTCTCATCAATTGTGTGGATTTTAACTATTTGTTAGATGTTCTGATATTGCGAGACGATGAACATTAAGTTCTCACTTTATAACGCTCCCTCATAGTCTGACCCACAATCCCTTTGCCGCTAGGGCACCTATTCGAAAATATCATGACTGATTTAGAATTGCAAGTAAACATGCCCGTAGGCTTAATCTTAGTTTTCCCTGTTTGTGGTGTACCATATATATGGAACTCTTAATGATAAGGAATTGCAATTAACACAGTCCCAGACATGGATATTGCCTACTCTCATTATGTTTGTTTCCTGCTACTTTGTGATGCTAGAAACGAGGAGTTAGGGAAGCCTCCCTCAATGCAGGTAATACAGCTGGCCGATTTGCACATTTTCTCTACTCCTACCTGACTGCAATTGATATGACTATTTTGTTTCCCTTCAGTAATTTTTGATTACAATTAACTCCTGCTTAATACATGAGTATGTTCATTCTGCTAGTATTTTGCACGACTCTCACAACAGGCGGGCCGAGACGTTTGTTTTATACTCTTATGAGCGTTCACTTATCCTGTAGTACAGCCAAGCATGCAGGACTTGGCCGGAGCGGTCGAAAAAAGAATTAACACTAACTCTCCCAAAGAAATTTAAAACAACTAAAAAAAAGATAGCCAGCCTGTGTGTCCTCACGCATCCACATTAAACTGAATACATTAAAGTAAGGATCCCGAAGGGCTTAGAACCCGCAACAGCCAATACTCCAGGAAACGCTACATATCGTGAAAAATGGGTTTGCCATTGGAATAACTATATTCCATGAATTAATGTATCGCACGGTTTTTCAGTCCCTACAACAGAACATTAGAGAGTTTGAGATTGGAGATGAAGAAAACGGAAGACGAATTAACAGAAACATATCGCCTGAGCAAATTGTGGCAAACTCAAAAAGAATGTCTGAAGCATTGTAAAAACAAAAAATTACAACTATTTCAAAAAAGCAAAAAATTTTGAGAGGGATACCAAAAAAACAACTCCACAACCGGGTGTATACCTGGGCAAAAACTGCAATACCGCACGAAAGGAACCCTTTTTAAACAGCGGGAAAAAATGACAGTAGGCCCTCTGAATCGGGGGTGCGTGGCACCGAACGTATCTTTTGAGAGTGTAGTAAAGAAAACACAAAAACAAGGTTTTTTTTTGATCAACCTCCACAACACAGCGACACAGACCCGGGAAGACTTCGGGGGGAAGAAGAGGAACCGAGGACGAGGAGGCAAAGCAAAAAACAAAAAAAAAATAGAAAAAGTAAAAAGGATGGAGAAGTTGATGAGGAGCTTACATTTAAAATTTCTTCAAAGATGCGGGACGTGCACAACGTCCTTTTTGAAAAAAAGGATTTAAAATTTTTTCTCTAATTGACCACTATATTTTTTGATTTCAATGGGACTTTTTTAGGGTTTTTTAAGCTATCGGGTTTAAAATGTTTTTCAGCAATAAGTGGATAACAAGTAAAAATAGGCTTTTGAAATTTTAAAATCATTAATTTGATCTGAATAAACCCCTCCAGCCTTTGGGGAAGTTTTTTTAAAAAACTTGTCACATCTGAATATCTAAAAAATGGGAAAGTAGACAAAAAATTTTAAAGGAATAACATTTCAAAAAAAAAAAATTACATTAGAAGAATTTAAAAAAACAACACTATTTTTGTAAAAAAGGGAAAAAGGGGGGGCCACGTTGTACAGGATACAAACAATAATGCATGAGGGGCCCCCACCAACTTAAAAGATGAACCGTCTATAAAAGTTAGATCGTGATCCAACTAATGATATAAAATCTTAGTGATGAAATTCTTCTGAAGCATCAATTGAAATTAATCACGACAAAAGAAAAAAAATCTAATGAATGCCCCCATCACAAAAACTGTACCTATTTTTAATCCCAAAAATCCAAAAATCAGTTAACAACCACCGGGGCCCCCCCCCATAGTGTCGGGGATAGGATCCCTTTTTGAGCCTTTGGGATCTTATGTCGATTCAGTCTTACAAAAATTTGTAAAAAAGTTTCCACACCCCCTTTAGTGACACGGGAAAAACCCCGGGTCAGCTTTAAAAGGCTTTCCCAAAATAGAAAAGACATTGGTTTTGCACACTTGATAAAAAACCCTTTTGTACACTAACACCCCCCTTGGGGAAAGGGTCTATAGCGGTAAGAGAATTCTTAAATGCCCCGGCCCCCAACCCTTTCCCCAATGTCCAAAAATTTTTTTTAATGGACCCTTTTGGGAATTTTGAAATTTTTAAAAAAACTATTTTAGTTTTTTGGGGGGGTTTGTGTAACTCCGTTTACAGGGGATTTTCTTGGGGTCCCCTGTGGCCCCAAAGCTTTTGCTAATCCTTTATGTCAATGTTTGAGAGACAATACAAAACGATCCTGTGAAGGAAAAAAGAATTTAAAGCAGGGTAAGTATGGGGGAAGCCCCTTCCATTGTTTGGGCAGGTTTAAAAAAGAAGACTACTTCAATTTGTTGAACAAACCCTTTAAAGGGATTTCCCCCCGTTTTATTTCAATTCACCGGCCCCAATAGAGAAGGGGCTCATTTCCAAAAATCTAGATGTCGAGATCCCGAAGACAATCCCAAGGAGGTTTGTACTAACCCCCGTTAAGAAAAAAAATTGATAAGAATAACATCTTGCATCACAAAAGCCAAAATGCCCCACAACTATACTATGGTATCCCCACAGGCCAAATGATACGGGCTAGGAAATATTTTTTGTCTGAAATTGAAACCTAGAACAGGAACGGGAGTTCATGCAAAAATTTGAAGCACGAGGCTAGGATAGGGATACCCTAGAAGAAATATCTAGTGAGGTTCGGCAACTTGATAGGAGTGACTTGCTTAAGAAAACTAACAAGAAAAACCAAGTTCAGCGTATTTTGTATACAAGTGTATATGATGCCCATAGTCACCTAATCAAAAAAAACATAAAAAAACATTGGCATATTCTGTCCAATGATAATAAATATGGTAGGCTGTTCAAACAAATACCACAATTTGTTTATAAAAGAGGACGTACCATAGGTAGCATAATTACGAGTGCTGAATTGAAGTTGGAGAAAAGAGAACAAGATACTATCACTTCCAAGAGAGTAGGCACATATCCATGTCTGGGCTGTGTTAATTGCAATTCTATCATTAAAGGTCTGTCTATTGGTCACCCCACACAGGGAACTAAGATTAATCTACAGGGATTATTTACTTGCAATTCTAAAACAGTCATATATTTTCTAAGGTGCCCTTGCGGCAAGGGATATGTGGGTCAGACTATGAGGAGCGTTAAAGTGAGAATTAATGAACATCGTTCGAATATCAGAACAATAAAAAAGTCTAATCCACAAATTGATGAAGAGCATAAAAAGAAATATGGAGAAAGTACTGTAGCAAAGCATTTCAATGAGTTCGGACACAATGTGACCGAGCTTCGCTGGTGCGTCCTGGAGGAGGTGAGGTGTAAGGCAGGTGAGAATATGGAAAAATTGTTGTTACAGAGAGAAGCGAAATGGATTTTTCGCTTGAACACATTAGCTCCTTATGGCCTTAATGAAGATCTTAATCTCAGGGTATTCCTATAAGTCACGCTCATTATTTTAATGCATGTTATTTTAATTGTTATATTATGTCATTTATTGCTACATAGCTGGAGTATAAAGAGAAGTTACGTAGGTGAGGGCTCGTGCTTGAGAAAGGGGAGGAGCCTCCCTGAAACGTCGTGCACGCTCACCTCGGCCCGACCTGTCTGTGTAGTGCTCCATGATTTTTCTTCAGAAGCGGAGGGATTGGAGCGCTCTATTGCTGGACTGTTTGCCTGTTACCGGTCGCGGCATATCTACCTTCAAAAATGCAAGTAGCACATCGTGCACATGTGAACTATATATTTTAAGGATATATCAATAAAAGGGATGTTTTAAATATTTGTTCCTGCTACATTTGTGGAGGCTAGAAACGGAGGAGTTAGGGAAGCCTCCTCATTGCAGATATTACTTGCTGGCCGGTTTGCACATTTCTCTATCCTACCGACTGCCATTGAAAGGTGCAGCCTTTCTCTTCTTTATTAGAGGTGTGGCAAGAGTTTTTCTAAGCTTTCAGTGGTAGGAGTACCATTGTGCACAACAGATAGCATATGTTTATTGGAAAATACAATATAATCATTATTTAAGCAAGCTTGTTTCAATTAAGCTGGGTTTCCTCAACAATAATGCAAGGGCACAGAAGAATAGATAAGGTTAGCTACAACTTCAAGTAAAAAGTACTGGTCATTAAAAAAAACAAAAAACTGCAAACTTTATCTCACCCTAATGGAACTATAGAATTTATGAAAGAATTAATATCCCTATCAACAGAAAGATAAAAAAAAAAGTTGTGGCTCTCAGACTATGGCAATGTAAAAATGTGTTTTCCTTTTTGAATAAAATTGTTTATTGTGTAAAAGCAGTAAAACAGAAAAAAAAATATACAAATTGGGTATTGCTGTAATCGTATTTACTTGCTGTAAAGGTAGCATGTCATTTATACCAAATGGGGACTGTTAAATAAATAAAAAATAAAAAAAACACTACAAGGATTGCTGTATTTTGTTCATTCCGTCTCCCAAAAACCTTAATAAAAAGCAATCAATGTGACATATGAAACCCATAATTTTACCAAAGAAAATGGCAACTCATCACACAAAAAAATCAAGCCCTAATTCAGCTCCATATACCGAAAAATAAAAAAAGTTATGGCTCTCAGACTCTGACGACATAAAAAAAGCTATTTCTATTGTGTAAAAAATAAAAACTATATAAAATATATATTAATCTAATTGTAACGACCCACATAAACAAGTTATCATGTCATTAATACTGCACAGCAAACACTGAAAAAATCAAGCCCAAAAAAACCATGGCGGAACTGCATCTCCCACCCCCCCTATTTTCAAGGCCAAATGCAAAAAAAACTATTGAACACCCAAAATGCACAATATACCCCTAAATGAGATCCCCGATGTTGAATCCAAGATGGGGTGACTTCTGGAAGGTTTCACCTGTTCTGGTACTTTGGGAGCTCTGCAAATGTGACATGGCACCCACCAACCTCTGCATTCCATAAGTCAAATAGCGCTCCCTCCCTTGTATGCCCTACACCCAAACAGCAGTTTAAACCAACATATAGGATATTGCTGAACTTGAAACAAATTGTGTAATTGCATTTTTTCCAGGATTCTTTGTTAAAATTAAATATTTTCAGTGAAAATTGCAGATTGTTGGAAAAAAAAAGAAATTTTTCATGTTCACAGCTGACTACTAAAAAAAATTGTGAAACACCTGTGGGGTTGATTAACTCACTACAGCCCTGGGTATGTTCCCTAAGGGGTGTAGTTTCCAATATGTTTTTTTTTTTTAGTGATGTTGATTACTTTTTAGCACCTTAGGGTGTTCGCAAACCTGTAATGGCGCCAAAAGAAAATTGTATTGAAAATGAGACCCCAAAGTCCAGTAGACACTCCTCCTATTCTGAGGCTTGTGGATGAGTCAAATAGTGTACTAGGGCCACATATGGGATATCTCTAAAAACTGCAGAATTGGGGAAATTGATGTTGTGTTGAATGTCCCTGATCAAATCTACCTTGTTCCAGTGCATAAAGGATAAAAATTGAAAATCTGCAAAAAAGTGAAAATTTGAAATGTCACCTCCACTTTGCTTTAATTTCTGTGAAACACCTAATGGGTTAACAAACTTCCTAAACAATGTTTTGAATACTTTAATGGGTGTAGTTTCTTATATAGAGTCAATTATGGGGTTATCTAACATACTGGCCCCACAAAGCCTCATTAGAACTGGACTGGTCCCTAAAAAATCTATATTGCAAATTTTTGTGAAATGTGAAAAATTACTACTAAATTTCATAAAACAATAAAAAGACATTTAAAAAATGATGCCAACCTACAGTAGACATAGATGCTAGTTTTAAACTATTTAGTGTGGAATAAAACAAATTTTTGAAGTTTGAAAAAGGCAAATGTTTCAAAATTTTCACGATATTTTGATATTTTTCACAAATGAACAAGGATTGTATGGACCAAAATGTATTACTATCTGAAAAAACAATGTCACAAGAAAACAATCTCTAAATCACATGGATAGTTAAAAGTATCAAAAAGTTATTCTCACATAAACTGACACATTTCAGATTTCAAAATGGAGAAGTAAGGAGTCAAAAGGGCAGTGCAGAGTGAGATGCTGACCATCAGGCTGCCTATTTTTCTCTGCAGAGGAAAATAAAAACTCTGTAACCATTGCTGAGGAAACACAAGCTGGGACTAGCAACAATATGGTCTGGGGAATTTTTTTTGTTGTTTTCTGAAACCTTCTATATATGTGGAAGGCACGCTCAACCGATTTGTGTGAACACGTACATCCATACATGCTGATTGTCTTCCATGGGGTGGATAGGATCTAGAAATGGCTAGGGATCATCGTAGATAGCAGAGAAATGTCAGCTCTCCTGTATTTATGAATAATTCAGCCATAATTGTCAGCAAATAAGTCTTCACACAGCCCGAGAACAAACTTCTGTTCTTTTGCAAGCCTCAAGCTCATGGTCAGATATGAAGAGATACGTTCAAAATGTTCCTTTTCACATGCTATGTATGGATATAATTCAGGTTGAACGACTGCTAAACAATGATGAATACTACTGTATACTACCTTAACTGTTTGAGCTTTGCTTTTAATAAACTGGGTATTTTGATTTCAGCTCTCTCAGAGTCCTGTTGTCATTTTCCTCTCTATATCTGGATATAACAAATAACTTTTGATTTCAGACTACCATAATATTATCTTAAAGACAGTTGGCCTTATCAAAAGAAAAGTCCAACATTGGTTGAAAGAACTCAACCAAATTTTTCAAGTACTACTCTGGTGCCCTCATTTTCTTTAGCCCAATTGAGTATCTTACTTGTTGTATTCGCTCTATGGATTCTCGAGCAGTTGTGGGACACAATGCAGTCAGCATGGTTTCAGATACCTGTGACAACCTACCAGGATCTTATTGAGTAACTCATAGCCTGTCTAGATACTGTCCATGCTGCACACGCCAGTTTCCCCTGGACATTAGCTGGTCATAATAATGTGACTTTACTGTGTATTGTTTATATTGAAAATGACCAGGAAAAACTGCAAAAAAAAAGGAAATATGTTTAAAGTAAGAAAAAACTGAAATAAAACTTAATTGAGGACAAGATTATTAGCCTCCAGTTGCTGTCAAAGTTAAATGTACCTGATTGGAGCCATCCTGAAAATTTGCTGCGGTCACTGGTCAAATTGCTGCTGAAGCAAAGAGAAAGTGCAACTGCATCACACAATCGGCATATGATAACTGAGCAATTCTGTCCTGAGCTTCCCGAGAGTCCGTATAGTAAATATTTCAGCTAACTATCTCAGGGACCATGGATGCTGAACCTGTTATCAGTATAGACACTGTGGTCACCAAATTATTAAAGTGAACCTTTCGGGTGGTTTATGTTATCCTTACTGAGAGCAGGATGTGATAGAGGGAGATAAGCTAAACTCTGTGATATATAGGTTTATTTGATTTCATGCTGATTAACCCCTTACCGCCAGAGCCAGTTATGGCCTCTCTGACAGAGCCCCATTTTTTTAAATCTGCCATGTGTCACTTTATGTGAGAATAACTTTTTGACACTTTAACCTATCCATGTTATTCAGAGACTGTTTTCTCGTGACACATTGTGCTTTAAGATAGTAAGAAATTTTGATTCAAAAAGTCCTTGTTTATTTGTGAAAAATATTAAAGTATCGTTAAAAAATTAGAAAAATTTACCATTTTCAAACTTCAAAAATTTCTGCGTGTAAGACAGATGTTATTCCACTCAAAATAGCTTAAAAACTAGCATCTACCATATGTTTACTGTAGGTTGGATCTTTTTTTTAAATGTCTTTTTTTTTTTTTTGTATTGGGGGGACTTAGAAATTTAGTAGTAATTTTCACATTTTCAAGAAAATTTGCAATATACATTTTTTTTAGGGACCAGTCCAGTTGTAACGTAATTTTGATTGGCCTGTATGTTAAATAACCCCATAAATTACCTCATCTAAATAACTTCACCCCTTAAAGTATTCAAAACAGCATGTAAGAAGTTTATTAGCCCATTAGGTGTTTCACAGGAATTAAAGCAAAGTGGAGGTGAAATTCAAAATTTCACTTTTTTTTGCAGATTTTTAATTTTCAGCCATTATTCACAAGAACTCAGTAGAAGTGATCAGGGAAATGCAACTTAATATTGATTCCCCCAGATTCTGCAGTTTTCAGAGATATCCCATATGTGGCCCAGTGCGCTATTTGGTTTCAACCACAAGCCCAGAATAGGAGGAGCACCTACCGGACTCTGGGGTCTCAATTTCATTAAAATTTTATTTAGGCGCCATTTCAGGTTTGCGGACACCCTCCGGGGTTAAAACTTAATAAACACCCCTAAAAAGACCCCATATTGGAGACTACACCCCTTAAGAAATTTATCCAGGGGTGTAGTGAGTACATTAACCCCCCACAGGTGCTTCACAAAAATTTTTAGCGTTAGGCTGGGAAAATTATTTTTTTTTTCCAACAATCTGCAATTTTAGCTGAAAATGTTGAATTTTTACAAGGAATCCTGTAAAAAAAAGCATCCCAAATTTTGTTAAGCAATTTCTTCCAAGTTCGGCAATACCTTATTTGTGGGTGTAAACTGCTGTTTGGGCGCATGGCAGGGCGTACAAGAGAGGGAGCGCTATTTTGCTTTTGGAACGCAGATTTTGGTGGGGCCATGTCGCATGTGCGAAGCCCCCAAAGTACCAGAAAGGTGAAACCTTCCAGAAGTTGCCCCATTTTGGAATCAACACCCCTCATGGATCTCATATAGGGGTGTACTGTGAATTTTAGGTGTACAGGTGGTCCATAGTATTTTGTAGTATTGGGCTATGAAAATGGGGGGAAAAAAAACGTAGTTCCGCCATTGTTTTTTGGGCTTCACTTTTACAGTGTTCGCCGTACGTGATAAATGACAGGACAACTTTACTTTGGGGGTCTGCACAATTGCAATGATATACATTTTATATAGTTTTTTTATGTTTTATTAATTTTACACAATAGAATTAGGTCTATAAGAAATTGTGTTTTATGTTGTCCTATTCTGACAGCCATAACTTTTTTATTTTTCGTGCACTGAGCTGATTATGGGCTTGTTTTTTGCGGAATGAGTTGATGTTTTTTTTAGTACCTTTTACGGGGTGCTTTAACGCTTTGATCATTTTTATTAAGGTTTTTGTGAGGCATTTTAAAACAAATACAGCATTCCCGGTAGGGTTTTTTATTTTTATTTTTTACAGTGGTCACCGTGTGGTATAAATGCTAGTTTTACTCAGCAGGTCAATAGGATTACGATTCCCAATTTGTATTTTTTTTTTATAGGTTTTACTGTTTTTACACAATAAAAACACTTTTATTCAAAAAGGAAAACACGTTTTTGCATCGACGTAGTCTGAGAGCCATAACTTTTTTATTTTTCTTTGTACGGAGCTGTGTTAGGTCTTGTTTTTTTGCGGAATGAGTTGACGTTTTATTGATATCATTTTTTAGGGGACAAAACTTTTTGATCAGTTTTAAATCCATTTTGTGGAAGAAAGGGTGAAGAAAATACTGCTATCTTAGTAGTGTTTTTTAATTTTACAGCCCTCATCAAGTTACATTTACACTCTTGGTCAATACAAATATGGCGATACCCAATTTATATAGTTTTTTTTTTTATTTTGTAGCAATAAAAAGGTGCTTTATTGTGTAAAACAATATTTTTGTTTCGCTGTCTTCTGAGAGCCATAACTTTTTTATTTTTCCGTATACCGAGCTGTGTAAGGACAGTTTTTTTGCGGGTCGAACGGACATTTTAATTGGTACAACTTTGGAGTTTATATGAGTTTTTGATCGCTTTTTATTCCATTTTATGTGCTGGGGATGAACAAAAAATGCAATTCTGTGACTGTTTTTAATTTATTCTTTTTACGGTGTTCACCGTGCGGGTTAATTAATGTGACAGATTTATAGGGCAGGTAGTTACATGCGCGTCGATACCAAATATGGGTACTTTATTTATTTTTGATCTTTTTTGGGGCGAATGGCGTTTGTAAAGGAGAAAAGGGCGGTGTACGTGTTTTTATTTTATTTTTTGTGTTTGTGTTTTACTTTTTTTCACTTTTATCATTTATTTTTACTTTTTTACACTTTGTGTACTTTTTCTTCTAACAGCAATCATCAGATTGCTGTTAGAAGACAGGCCAGTACACAGTACTGTGTACTGGGCGCCATGTCAGCTACTTGTCACCATGCCCACCAGGCATTGCCGTTCCCTTCCCGGGATCAGCAGGCAGGAGATCGCAGCCGCACTGTAGTGTGGCAGCCGACGGGAGCAGGCAGAAGGAGCTCCCTCCTCCTGCCTGCGGCATCATTATCGCAACCATGACAGCCCTGAACCAGCGTTTTTTATTTTGTTTGTTTTAGTTTGTGGGGTATTCTCCATAAAATCCAAGGGGAGGGGGGGGGGGGTGTTTCTGCCCCGTAAACGCCTGAATTCCATCTGGTTCAATCTGTAGGCTACTTTATTTTATACCAAGGGTCAAATTCTCCTCTTGTTAATGGAGTAATTTGAGTCAAATACAGGGTGTGTATTTCTGCCCCATATACTCCTGAATTCCATCTGGTTCATTCTGTAAGGTATTTTATACCAAGGGGCAATTTCTCTTGATTGTGGGGGAATTTGAGTCAAATACAGGGTGTGTACTTCTGCTGCATACAAGCCTGAAATCCATCAACTTCAGTCTGTCGGGGTATTTTAATCTGTGGCCAAGGGTTAATTTATCGACTTTTTGTGGAGATTTCTGTGTCAAATCCAGTGTTTGTGTATTTCTACCCTACATACATCTCAAATCCAGCCAGTTCAGTCTCTTGAGATATTGCAATCTGTGGCAAACAGTAAATTCTTTAAATTATTGTGTTGATTCTGTTAAATGCTAATACATGTAGAGCCCCTCCCCCTCAAACTCCCCCACCAAATAAAAAGAGTGAAGAGGGTGTCATCAGTAAATTTGCACTGACATCACTAATAATTGTGCCATTTCTTTGATCCGTCAGTGTCCACTTTCAATTGGTCAATAATCCATCATTGCTAAAGACAAAAAGAAACACGAGTTGATCCCAAAAATAATAAGTAAATGGAATATTTGCATGTGTTGTGTATTTTGTATGCACTCCTGCTTTTGGCCAACTACTTAGACAATCCTGATGCAAACAAAGGACGTCATACTAGCCTTTTGGTTTCTCCGAAGACACAATCGGTTGTGTTTGTCCTTTTCATTCCTTGTGACAGATTAAAAGTAGGGGAAAACTAAACATAGTGGCAACGTCGTCATAGAGGGGTGGAGCATTAGGAAACCACAGGATGGTAAGTTAGCAGCAGCATGAGTAGGCCACAGAGTGGCAAATGACAGATTGTGGAGGTGGCAGCAGCATTATTAGGCCACAGATTGGCACAATTACACAATGTGGAGGTGGCAGCAGCAGCATCAAGCTGGAGAGTGGCACAATGTCATAATTTTGAGGTGACGGCAGCTAGTTGACATAACGAGGAGGTGGCAGTAACAGCAACATCAAGCCAGAGAGTGACATGGTGAAATAGCCTGGAGGTGACAGCAGCAGCATGAGGAGACCTGAGTGGTGAGTTGGCAAGAGCATCAGGTTAAATAATGGCCCAGTGAAGAGTGGGGAGGTGGGTGTCAATACCAGTCCCTGGTAAAGATGGTGGGTGGTTGAAGGAGCTCTGTTCATAGTTTCTCTGTTCTGTTCAGCTCAAGGAGGGTGTGCTTAGTGGTGTAGGAATGGCTAAAGTGCAGGCAAAGTTTCCTGGCCAGTTCTCTGAATGGTGCAGAGTCCACCACTCGAAAAAGGAGGGACTGCAGTACCACTAACTTGGACAGGAGCATGGTCGCTTCTGAATTTGGATAGCTGAGCATATGCTGTCTCTTGGCAATCGTCTCGGTGAACGACTGCTGGCACCATGAGTGTCGAGTAGCAGGAGCATCTGGACTGGTAGTTGATGTGAAATACAGACAACTCCCTTCGGCACAGGTGGTGGTGCCTTGATTGCCTGACATGGGAGGATTGCCACTGGGTGCTTCTGCTGTGGCAGGATGGGCTACCATATCTGAGACATGTTTATCCCAGGCCACTGTATGGTGATACTGCATATGTTGACGCAGGGCTGTGGTGCCAACTTAGGTCCCTGGCCACACTTTACTTTCTGCCCACAGATTTTACATATAACTAGAGATGGGCGAATTGATTCTAACGAAGGGGAAATTTTTTTAAAATTTTCGGGAAAAAATTCGGTTGGGAACGAAGTGAACTTTGGGTATTGGGGTAAACAAAAGTGTGCTTTTTTGTTTAAAATGCTGGAGCACATGGCGCTACATGGGGCAAAGCCCTTGGGGGGAAGAAGGGCATAGTGCATGACATTTTTC
Source organism: Phyllomedusa bahiana (assembly GCA_025379985.1). NCBI lineage: Eukaryota > Metazoa > Chordata > Amphibia > Anura > Hylidae > Phyllomedusa > Phyllomedusa bahiana. Next base: position 70,650 of record JAODAL010008788.1, on the reverse strand, counting down.
AGAGATGAAGCCAACAGGAGGCGGATTCGTGACGTCCCCCCCCCCCCCCCCCCCCCCCCCCCCCCCCCTTTTTAAGTCCCGGGCGCGACCCCGGGAGCTCACACTCCTCTCACTTGCTTCAGGGAAGGTGCTGCGCGGGGAATGTTTACTGAAAAAATTTTTTTTTATATAGCGATTTTTTTTTGGGGTGTCTCAGCTTGTCTCAGAGATGTTCTTTAAGTTCTTTTTAAATTTTTTGGGGTATTGGATTGAAATCCAAAGTGTGGCCCACTGCAGCTGTTTAAATTCAATTTCCAAGGGGGTTAAAAGCCGTTCCTGTTGTATTCTTTTAAAAAAACAGCGTTTTTACAATAAAAATACACTTATTTTTGGCTGTCAATTTATTGGCAATTTACATCCTTAAGCGTTGTTTTGTGGTGTGTGACCCAAGAACCCGGGTTTTTTTTAACCCCAAAAATAATAAATTTTTCCTGTACCTAATTCACAAGCAAAGGTTATTAAAACTGTATTTTTGTTGTGTAGTAGAAAACCGCAATTGTAAAGTACAAGCTACTTTTTTTGTGGGGCTCAATTCTTTGGCCAATTTAATCCGGGGGTTAATTAAGCGTTGGTTTTGCGGGTGTGTGACCAAGAAACCGTCTTTTTCAACCCCAAAAATATAAAAATTTTTTCCTGTCCCAAATTTCACAAGAAAGGGTTTAAATTAAACGTATCTCTTGTTGTGTGGCGTAGAAAACAGCAATTTAAACGCTACAAAGCTACTATTTTGGGGGGTAAATTCTTTGGGCAATTTCACCCCGGGCTTAAAAAAAGCATTGTTTTGCTGGTGTGCTGACAAAAATAAACCTCTTTTTTCAACGCCAAAATATATAAATTTTTCCTGTAGTAATTCACAAGAAAAGGTTTAAATTACAAACTGTATCTCTTGTGTGTGGCGTAAAAAACCGCAATTTAACACGCAAAAAGTACTATTTTGTGCGGCTCAATTCTTTGGCGAAAATTTACATCAGGGTTAATTAAGCGTGTTTTGCTGGTGTGTTACCCAAAAAAAGTTTTTTTCAACCCCAAAATTATAAATTTTTTCCTGTAGCCTAATTCACAAGAAAGGTTATTAAACTGTATTCTTGTTGTTTTGCGTGAAAAACAGCAATTTTTAACCGTCAAAGTATATTTTGTGGGGCTCAATTCTTCCCGAAAATTTCATCCAGGGTTAATTAGCATTGTTTTGCGGGTGTGTGACAAAAAAAAACCGTCTTTTCAACGCCAAAATATATACATTTTTCCTGTGCCTAATTCAAAGCAAAGGTTAAAAACGTATCTTTTGTTGTGTGACGTAGAAAAACGCTTTGTAACACGCTACAAAGCTACTTTTTTGTGCGGTCAATTTTTTGGCGAAATTTTAATCCAGGGGTTAATTAAGCGTTGTTTTGTGGTGGTTTACCAAGAAACCGTTTTTTTCACCCCAAAAATTATAAATTTTTTCCCTGACCCTAATTCCAAAAAAGGGTTTAATTAAAAACTGTATCTTTGTTGTGGGGCGTAGAAAACACGCAAATTGTAAACGCAAAAAAAGCTTATTTTGGGGGTCAATTCTTTGCCGCAATTTCACCCAGGGGTTATTAAGCGTTTGTTTTGTGGTGTGTGAAAAAAAACGTCTTTTTAAACGCCAAAATTAAAAAATTTTTTTCCTGTAGCCTAATTCATTCCGAAGGTTAATTAAGCCTTTTTGTGCTTTTACTTTAGTAAAACACACAGTGTTTTTAAACGACAATACAAATAAATTTTTCCTGGCCCTTTGTGGAGCGCAATTTATATCCCAAAGGTTACCCAAACTTGTTTTCTGGGGGCATTTGGAGTCAAAAAAAGGGGGTTATTTTTATTACAGATATATCATTAAAAAAAGTTTTTTAATTTTTGAACAAAAAGTATTTCAGACAGAGAGGTGGCAGGCTTGCACCCGCGAGTGGCGTGGACAAACATTCCTGGAAAAAGCCCAGGTCGCGCACAGCAAGGGGACGTGCAGCAGGGGGCATCGGTGGGGGCCACAACTGCGGGTGTCATTAGCGGAGTGGTTTTTTCAGCACCCAAGGGTTCTTGATTGGTTGACTAGGTCATCCTCTTCCTCCCGTGAATTGAAACCCCAGCCAAGAGTCGGGGGAACCGAACCCCCACTTAGTTTGGGATGGCCGGGAGGGGTCAGGGCCCTCCCTGTCCCCCCGCCCGCTTCTTTTCCCCTCGGTTCCCCTAGCCCCGAGATCTACTATGTGGTCTGGGGGTCAGCGCCATTTATAGGGGAAAAGAAAAATTTGAGGAGGGGGGAGTCACAGCATTGGCGCGAAGAAAGGGGCCAATATCGTGCTTCTTGCGAGGCGGCAAAGTTAGTGTGGAGAGTGGCATGGGAGGTCAGTTTTGAAAGGTCGCCGGGATACCAAGACCGGGGTGGGCAGCAGTGACGATGAAAACACAAAAAGATGGAGTGCCGACCCCACTTGGGACCCGGGTGAGGCAAGGGCTTCATCATGTAGGGGAAGAGGCGTCAAACTTGCGCGTAGGCGCAGCGCAGCCGCAAGTGGGTCGTGTGGCCGGGCAGGGATAGCAGCGTGTGAGGTCGGGGCCAGCGGCCGGGGTAAAAACCCGCTTCGAGGTCCAAGAAAGTAGGGCACAGGGGCTCAGCAGGAGCGGCGGAGTGTCACTCGTGCAATCGTTGCGGTAAAAAACCGGTACTCACGGTGTGGAGTTCTTTGCTAAACACCGGAACCCAATATTATATTAAATTTGGGCAGAAGGGGAAGGTGGCCAGGGGTAACGTTGGCACAAGGCCTGCGTAACACATGCAGCGTCACCATCCCCGGGGGCCCGGGAGGAAAGTGGTTAGATTGGTGGTCATCCGATGCCCCGCAACAGCGCAGCAGCAGGCCCAGTGGCACGCATGCCCTTGCACCAGTCAAGGCTCCACCCCCTCTGCGAAGGGGCTGTTTCCTTTGAATATCTCCCGGTCCCGTTTCTCTGCTCCTCGTAATATGGCGCCGCAGCGTTCAGCGAGGTGATTGCAAAAGAGACAACGTATGGTCCAACCATTAAAGGGGCGCAGCGACCCTGCTCCCGTCCAAGTTGTTGGTCTGCAGTCCCCTTTTCCCAAAAAGGGGGACTCTGCACCGTTCGAGAACTAATGTCTTGTGCGAGTCGGTGGGAGTTCCCAAACCTAAATTTTTTTTCCAAAAAAGGGAGTACCGCACTTCCCAAATTGTAGAACAGAAGGTGGGTCATCCTTGGCTTATTTGGGTTTTTTCCAGGTGCCGGAGACGGACGTTGGAGCTGTAACTTCGGTCAGGGCCCGTACTGTCCTTTCGGGGCCCCCTGGGTGAATGTGCTTCCGGCCCAGGCACACCAACAACTTGGACAGGAGACGCCGCTTTCTCCTCCACGTTGTCAAACTGCTGCACCTGCACCAATGTCCGCCTCCTCAATGTGCGCCAACTGCAAATCGGAACCATGGTGACGGACAATGGGAGGAACATGGTGTTCGCGCTGCACCGAGGTGGGATGGTCCATGTGCCCTGCATGGGCATGTGTTAAAATCTGGTTGTGAAAAGGTTCCTGAAGTCTTCCACCGATCTTCAGAACATTCTGAAAATGGCCAGGAAACTGTGCGTGCACTTTATCCTTTTCGTACAAAGCCAGGAAACACCCCCCTCGAGTTGAAAGCGGCAAAAACGGCCTCCCCCAACAAACTTGATATGCGATATTTCCACCCACTGGAATTCCAACCTGCACATGTTGGACCGACTGTATGAACAGAGAAAGGCCATTAACGATTTTTTGATGATCCAGGCAGACAGAAGTACTCCCCTGTGTAACTTTGATGTCAGCAGTGGCAGCTCATGCGTAAACACCTGCCGTTTGTTGGGGCCCATTCGAGGAGGCGATGTTATTTGTTAGTCGCCAGGACTACGGATGAATAACATCATTCCACTGCTTCATGTCCTGGAACAGATGCTGAAAAATCATTTCTTGGGCGGGGACTGGAGACGTGGCGACTACATCTCGTGGCCACATGAGTCCGGTGGCGACTGATATGGAGGAGGAGGAGGAGGACTTTGGGGAGCAGAAGCATTGTCTTGTAAAAATGAGTGGATTTTCTACCCAGGTGACAAGAGAGGAGGAGCAGGAGCAGTAGAGGGGTGGATGGGATAAGGAAGACGAGGCAGATGACCCCCAAGCACCGTGGCAGTATACAGTGGAAATGGAGGCAGAGAGCCCCTCGGAGTCACTTGTGCAGTTGGATGGCTAGTGACAGCCGAATAGTCAGCATCCGGCAGAGGGATGACTTCTGGCTCTCCACCCTATTGGACCCTCGCTACCGGCCCCAAAATGGGAGCCTTTTTCCCAGCTATTGAGGGGGAAAAGACAAACTAAAATTTACTATAGGGAAATCCTCCGAAATCAGTTTTCTGCTGCCTATGTGCGGCATCGTCCCCCCTTTTGACAGGTCTGACCGGTGGGTTCCTCAGCGCTCAACGTACTACTGCGCAGCTGCTGGGGGAAGGTGGGGGGGGGTTGGAGCAGTACCAGCTCCATCATTAAATAACCTAATCTGGAGGTCACTGATAAGCACTTGCTTCACCCGCCTAGTGGTAGGGCAGTCGCCAGCAGCAGCAGCAGGACCTGGGCAGTCCCTGAACCAACAGGTTGTGGCCTACTGGGGCAGCAATCTGCCCCCCTCAGTTAGAACATCCGCTGGAAAACTGGGCAGTTCAAACTGGATGTGTGGCCGCAACTTGCCGAGTTTGCAGTGGGAAGCTGTCCTGCCCGGCCAGTAGGTGTGGCATCAGGAGCGGGTGTTCAGTGCGGCGGGGGCCATCGTTACCCCAAGGAGAACCCCCTTGTCCACAGGAATTGTGGAACGACTGACCTTTGTCAAGATGAATCAGGCATGGATCGGCCAGGATTCCCACACACCAATGCCTTAGGCGTCAGTCTGGGTTCAAACTATTGCCACCCACCTCAACACTCTGTCATTGTGCCACTCTATGACCTCATGCTGCTGCTGCTGTTGCTGTTGCCGTGACATCCACACTGTGTCATTGTGCCACTGTCTGACCTCATGCTGCTGCTGTGGCTGCTGCCGTGTCCTCCACACTGTGTCATTGTGCCACTGCCTGACCTCATGCTGCTGCCGCCGTGACCTCCACTCTCAGTCATTGTGCCCTCTGTGGCTTCCTCCTGTTTTGCCACCTCCAGAATGTCATTGTGCCACTGCCTATAACCTCATGCTGCTGCCTGTCGTGACCTCCAACACTGTGTGATTGTGCCCTCTGTTGCCTAATTCTGTTTTGCCGCCTCCAGAATGTCATTGTGCCACTGCCTGATCGCATTGCTGCTGCTGTCGTGACCTCCACACTGTATCATTGTGCCACTCTGTGGCCTAATACTGTTTTGCCACCTCCAAATGTCATTTTGCCACTGCCTGAAACCCCATGCTGCTGCTGTTTGTACCCCACACTGTGTGATTGTGCCACTCTGTGGCTTCCTCCTGTTTTGCCACCTACAGAATGTCATTGTGCCACTGCCTGACCTCATGCTGCTGCCGCCATGACCTCCGCTCTCAGTCATTGTGCCATTCTGTGGCTTCCTCCTGTTTTGCCACCTACAAAAAGTCATTGTGCCACTACCTGACCTCATGCTGCTGGGGGTTTCCCCGCGCACCCCCACACTCTTCGTCACTAAGGTTGCCACCTGAGCTCTAAGCTTTTTTTTTTTTCCGCTTTTGCTGGCATGATTTTAAACCCGGGCTACATTCCCGTTTTCAGTTTTTTTTTTCAGTTTTCCCCCTCAAAAAGTTCCCAGGGAATTTTTATAGTGAAGCGGGTTTTCCAAAAAAAAAAAAAAAAAACGGGGCAGTTCATCTGCGGGTTTTTATAACTAAAAAACAACATTTTTATGAAGACCAAACCAAGCTCCCTCGCTTTTTTAAACTTTGGGACAACGGGTTCCCACAGCACCCCACAGGCTCGTTTCGCCTGGAAATAGGGTGCTTTTTTAAAGCGATTTGTGCCGAAGTAATTCGGAACAAAACGAATTTTGTCGGAAAAATTCGGCGAAGGACCCAAATTTAATTTTTGAGAAATTCCGCCATCCCCTACAATAACCCTATTCGCCTCCACCCGGTCTTTGGGAAAAAACTGCGACAAAAGCCGAGTGGTGATTTTAAACCAAACCCAATCTCCGCAAGATTTAATTTTTACCTCCCGCCCCCGGTGGGGCCCCCTGCGCCCCTACTTTCTGGGACCCGCAAAGTGGGTGGTCTACATCATTTTCCTTTTGGGTCCCGAAACCTTGCACTGCTGCCACTCTGTGACCCTGGCCCAAAACTACCGACTTCTTTTCTGCCCCTGCGTAACGTGCAAGCGGGCCCCTATCTTCTCCCGATGTTTATGATGAAGCCCTTGTTTCCAGGGCTGGGGTTATGGGTTTTTCAAAGGGACCAAACCCCTTTGGGGGGCCACTTCTTTCCCCGGCAAAAAAAGGGGGGGGCAAGGAACATGGTTGGGCTTGGGAAATTTTCCCTTTTTGGGGGGACTTCATGCCCTTTTTTTAACTAGGGAAACCCCAGTTAAACCCTTTTTACCCCCCGCTTTGGGGTTGCTTCACCTGGCTCCAAAATGTGATCCCAAGTGTTTGCCCCTTTACCGCTGTTTTTCCTCCAACCCGGGCTTGGTGTACAGAGCCTGACCCCTCGCAACATAAACCCCCCCCCCCTCTCTCTTCATCCCCTACTTGCCCGATTTTGCAAGAAGCAGCAGATGTCCTTTTCCACCTCTTTGCCCGCCCAAAAGTCCTCAAAAAGTTTTTTCCTTTTCTGTATAGTGGGACAAAAGCCCACGCACATAGTAGTTCTCGGCTGTGGGAAAACCCAAAGGGACGGGGGTGGGGGGTTTTTAAAGGGCAGGTGAGGGCCCCCCGGGGCCTGCTCCCCGGGGAATGCCTACTAAAGGTTTGGGGTCCCTTTTGGACCCCCCCGACTCTTGGCTGGGTTCTGTGTCATTTTGGGGGAAAGTGGGTGACCCATCAAACCATGAGAACTGTTGGCTTGGTGGCAAAAACACGGGCCCCTAGATGACAAACCCGGGAAACTCTGGGGCCCCAAAAGGGGTTGACCCCCCACGTGAAAGGGCCCCCTTTCTTTTGCTGCGATCTGTTCCTGCACCGGAATCTACTATTGCATTCTTTGATTTCTAAAATTTTAGGATTTTTGCCCTCAGCTCGGGTTTTTTTTGAGCTGGGGGCTTTACAAATTTTCCCTTTTCAGGGTACGTTCCCCCTTCAGTTTTTTTGGGCCCGTTTTTCCCCTTAAAATGCCCAGACAATTTAAATGTGGGTTATTCTAAAAGCGGCGGCTTTTTCCCTCTGGGATGGCATACTAAAAAAACAGCATTTTATCAAGACCAAACCACGCTCCCTTTCATAATTTTAGCATTTGGCCCCAATGTTTACAAAACCATAAAAGGGGTCTTTCCAAGCAAGGGAAAAAGCTGTTTTGGGAATGTGATTTACACACAATAAAAATTTAGGTCGAAACATTTTTTTCTGAAAATTCGGGGATCTGGGAAAAATGAATTTTTGAGAAATTTCCCCATCTCTACCCAGTATAAAAAGAAAAGGGCCAAAAAAGGGCCTGTAACTGACACACAGGGCCCCCCCAAATTTCGGGTACAAAATTTGGCCCCCCCATCTGAGGGCGATAGCAAAGGGGGGGGAGTGTTTGGGCGGAAAAAATTTTGACGGAAGAAGTGGGGGGGCTAGCTGGGAAGCGGGGGGGGCAACCCGGGGAGAGGAACAAAAAAGGGGCCTTTTAGAAAATCTGTTCCCATCACCCACCCCCAAGACCCCGGGGTTTTTTGGGGAGCCGGGAGGGGCGCAAAATTTCGACCCAAAGGGGCTTTCTGGCACCCGGGGGAGGGAGGGCAACCCCGGGAGGTCTGAGACGAGGGGGCCCCTTTTTACGGGCACGGGAGACACAGGCCGGACCCAAAAACTCTAACATCCCGAGCGAAAAGTGGGCCAAACCCAAAATAACGGGAGGGTTAGTTCGAGACTTTTGGAAATTTAAAGGGGGGGCCCAGCAGTTCGCGAGGGGATTTCCCCCTTGGGACACGGGGGCCACAAAGCAGGAGTACGTAAAGGGCTTCTCGGGGGCAGGGGGTTGAAGGTCCCCAGGGGCCGCCCTGAGGAGGGCCCCCTCAGGAGGAAATTTTATTTTGAAGAGGTGGGTCCAGCCCCCCCGTTTCAGAAAGGGTCTAGAGAGGGCGTCTGCTCTGAGTTCTTGCCAAACCCGGTCGAAAATGAAGAAAGGGAAAACAAATCTGGCAAAAAAAAGGGCCCCTACCCCTTTCCCAGGATTCAGCCGTTGGGCAATGCCCGGGAGAGAAATTCTTGTGATCTGTGAATATTTTCGATGGGGGGTGACGGCTCCCCTTTAGCGGTGCCACCTTTTTTTTAGGGCTAACTTTAAAATTCCAGTAAATTTTCCGATCTCCGTTTGTATAATTTTTTTCGGTGGGGGGGGAAAGGGTTTTTGGGGAAAAGCCCCCAAGTAAAGTAGTTTTCCCCGAGGAGGACTTCTGAAGGGGGAACTGCTCCTGCGCCCACCCCAGGAGGCGGGCTAAAATCGAGGATTTAAAGGGGCGCTGCCGGGCCGGGGGAGACCGCACTGGTGCAAAAACGAAAGCCGGTTTGAGGCCCATTTTAAATGCTTTTTGAGCCCCCAGGTGGGCCCGATTTGGGATTTGGGGATTTTTTTTTTCGTTAAAGGGGGCCCCCAGCGGGGCCACGACGTGGGGAAAAAAGAGGGGGTGAATTGTTTTGTTTAAAAATTTTTTCGAACCCCAAAAATCGGGGTTTGGGTGGAGCGGGACCCCCCCTGGGCCCAGGCCATTGTGGAACTGGGAGACAACTTCGAAGGGTCCTTTTTTAGTCCCTGATCCAAACGATGTAACCCCAGGATGGGCAAAAGAGGTGCGTTTTAAAAAAGGGATTTTCTAGATTAGCATTTAGCTGGTGGTCACGGGGACGTCCTGAGTACCTGGCGGGGGCGTGGAGGGGGGAGTCCCCCAGGTCGGGAAAAAATTAGGGTATCGTCCGATAGACAATCACGGGGAGACATAAAAAGGGGTCTCGGGGAAAAAAATTTCATTAAACAAAGTTTGGAACACTGCCGGGGCGTTTTCAGAGGCCCAAAAGGCATGACAAGGTATTCAAAATGACCATCTCGGTATTTAAAGTCTGTTTTCCACTCGTCGCCTTTTCCCAATACGAATCAGGTTTTTTATGCCCCCCGGGAGACCCCAAATTGGGGAAAAAAACTTTTGCGGGCCCCGCAAACCCATCGAACACTCCCAGATCAAAGGCAAGGGGGGAAACGATTCTTGATTTTTTTAACTTGTTTAAAATTTCCCCGGGTAATCGATACAGGGTCGGAGGAACCGTCTTTCCCTTTTTAACAAAGAAAAAATTTCCACCCCCCCGGTGAAAGAGGACTTAGTATGGGAAACCCTTCCTGAGGTTCTCCCCGAATAACTCGGACATAAACCTTGTTCCCGGGGCAGAGAGAGGGTAGGGTTTTACCCCCGGGGGGGAATTTGTTTCCCCGGTAGCAGGCAATGGGGCCCCGGCCAAGTCCCCGATACGGGGGGAAACCCGACAGAGGTTTGAAAAACTTTAAACGGGCGGGGCCCCAAGGGCAAACGGGAAAAAACCGGGAAGGCAACGCAAGTGGCAAAGCGGGGGCCCTAACGGGTAAATTTTTGCCCGTTTTCCCGTCCAGGTTCGGGAAACATCAGTCGAAAACCCTGGAAGGCCCCGGAAAAAACCGGAAAAGGAGCGGGCAGGACCCGGGAGCTTCGGGGTTTCCCTTGTGTAGGGGGCACCAATCTGTAGAAGGGGAGAGGTCCCGTGCAGAACCCAATTTACATCCCTTAGGGGTTTCGCCCCCTAACAGAGGAGACGGGCATGGGGGTCTACAAAGGGGTTCCCCCGGGGGGGACGAAAATTGGAGCAAGGAGCCCGGCTGATATAAGTTCCCTGTGGACCCCGAATCAAGGAAGGCGGTGGCCTGGAAGGTGCTGTCCGGTGAAATTCCGTAGACTACGGGAATGGTCAGACGGAGAGGATGCTGCACAGACTCCTAGGAACGCCACCTGCGAAACCCTAATTGTGCGCGAGCTTCCCGGACGCACCAGACAGTCCCCAATGAAGTGTCCGGAACCGCCACAGTAGAAGCATAACTGCCTCAGACAACGCTGCGAGTATTCTTCCTGGGACAAGTGGGCTCTTTCGATTCGAACGGATTCGTCCTCCGGAACCCTTGATAGAGGTCGTGGAGAACATTGGAAGACGGGAGCCAAACGTGGTAGCCGGCTGTGGCGACGGGCACGACCTCCCGTTGAAGACGGAGCTCTTGTTGTCTCTCCGCAAACCGAATGTCTATTCGGGAGGCCAACTGAATCAGTTCATCCAGAGTAGACGGGAGATCCCGACCAGCGAGCTCATCCTTATTATGGCCCGAGAGGCCTTGCCAGAAAGTTGCCACCAAGGCCTCATTATTCCACTTCAATTCAGAGGCCAGGGTGTGAAACTGCATGGAGTAGTGACCCACAGAGGAGTCACCCTGACTGAGACGGAGCAAAGCCGCCGCCGCAGAGGAGGTGCGTCCAGGTTCCTCAAAGACATTGCGGAACCCCTGGAGGAAGGTTTGTAGATTTAGCAACTCATTATGCAATGTACAACTTGCAGAAAGCTCTTGTATATCAAACATAAGATGCAAGATATATTAGTGTGACTAGCAGTGGCAAACGAGAATAGTAGTAGGCATAACTATTATCTGTAGTGCCCCATAGCAAAATGAGATGGACCCCACCAAATCAGGAAATTGAAACATCAGCAGAAGCAGCAGTAATTAAAAGTAAAAATAATAGTGCCAAATATCAGAGAACCTAACTAGTAGTGTTACATAATGAAATGTCATCAACCAGTTATTTACTACAAAAAGGTAAAATGTTTTTGAACCTGAGTGAACCCCCTAAAACTTTGGGACCCATAGCCGAAGCGTTGACTGCTGCCGATATAGTTATATCTTTGACAATAGAAAAACTCTACACAATTTCGAGATCAAAAAACAAAAAAGGGGTTGAAAGGAACTTGCTGTTAATAAAGGCATTTTCACTGCAGTACAGTACTGCAACCGAAAAACCACTCCAAAATGTGACAAAAACACACCATGTGAAAGCACTCTTAATTATATGGTTCCTATTTTTACTCCCATAACTTAATTATCAATCCAGCAGCTCAGTGTTACCAATTGAGGAGGTTATCTGTCATGATCTGCAAGTTCTGCCTATGCCTTTTGACCCAGGTGGTTTGCTGCATTACCACATCATGCTCTGCCTCTCCCAGCCCCAAATTTACTTTAATGGGGTTCGAGTTCAACTCGAACTTCGAACTGAACTTCTCAAAGTTCCAGGTTTGACTTGAACTCAAACTTTTTAGGGTTCGATCATCACTAATTGTGATATTTGACCTACTGACATGCTCACATGTGAATGAATACCTTTATTTGATATAATGATATGATATTGAAAAGTTCATAATTCGGCTTAACCTTAACTGTTCAGGAAGGGATGATTCGGCCGAAATTAATTTTTTTGACAGAGAAGAAATATGAGTAAATGCGGATCCACAATTTTTCATGTTTCATGTTTTCATTGCTTAATAGTGTGCATCTATTAATGTGATCACTGTTTCTGGATTATGGAATAGAACAACACGTATGTGAATAACTGTTCATCTTTAGACCCTTAGTGACCCTGGACGTAAACTTACATTCCAGGTTCGCTAAGGTGCCATGCCGCGATCCCACTACACAGCCAGCGAGTGTCAGCTGCTAATTGCAGCTAACAACCGCTGGCTACCGTGCATGATGGCGTCGACACCATCCCGCACTGTTTAACCGCTTAGGCAATTCAGTGTTGGCAGCCGTGGCATCTAAGTGAATGAGAAACGGTGCAGCACACCATTCCTCACTTCGATTGGGTCCCCCGCTGCGAGACTAAGGGTTCTGACAGGGCCGTTCCTAGGCTAAATTGCACTCAGGGTGAAGTGAAGAAATCCCCCCCCCACACACACAAAATAATGCGCCACAATGCTTCACCAGATAGTTGCCCCTGTAGCCATGTAATACCCCCCTGTAACCAGACAGTAGCCCCAGCAGACATGATAGTTGCCCCTGAAGCCAGATGGTTGCCCCTGTAGCCATGTAATACCACCCTGTAACCAGATAGTAGCCCCAGCAGCAATGATAGTTGCCCTTGTAGTCAGTTGCCCCTGTAGCCATGCTAGTTGCCCCTGTAGCCAGTTGCCCCTGTAGCCATGCTAGTTGCCCCTGTAGCCCTGCTATTTGCCCCTGTAGTCAGTTGCTCCTGTAGCCAGTTGCCCCCTGTAGTCAGTTGCCCCCTGTAGCCCTGCTAGTTGCCCCTGTAGCCAGTTGCCCCCTGTAGTCAGTTGCCCCTGTAGCCAGTTATCCCCTGTAGCCCTGCCAGTTGCCCCCTGTAGCCAGTTGCCCCTGTAGCCAGTTGCCCCTGTAGTCAGTTGCCCCTGTAGCTAAGGATAATAACATAAAAAAACGTACTTACCTTTCCAGGATCCCTGCAGCGCTGTTAGGTCCAGGAGCCGGGATTCTGTGTAAGCGGCGTAATGTCATCACACCACTTACACTCAGCTCCCAGGGTCTCCTGGGAAGGATAGGAGCCGAGACTCAGCGTCGCAGGGAGCACGGTGAAAGCCGTGCGCCCTTGCGACGCTGTGTATGTATCAGCGCGCTGACTGAGCGCTGATACATACAGAGGAGGAGGCAGGAGGGGAACAATCCGTCCTGCCTCCTCCCTGTACCAGCAGCTGCACTAAGTGTGTGCAGCTGCGGGCTTTGACTCTGCACGGCTGGTTTACAAGAGTCCAGGGCTAACCAAGGGGCGGGCGAAGCGGGCGGCACCCCCCTCAGGTTAGCGGAGCCCAGGCGCCTCGGGCGATCGCCCGCCCCTAGGAACAGCCCTGGGATCCGATATGTTTGCATGGTGGCTGGAAGCCTTGTGAAGGCTCCCATCACTGCCATGGCAGGAACTAGTGAAACCACCATATTGGTACAACCTAATGCATTGTATAAACAATGCATTAGGTTGTAGAAATGATCACGCCCCAGAGTGTTGAAGCACCCTAGGGAGACTCAAAGTTAAAGTAAAAAAAAAAAAAAAATAATAATAATAATAAAAGAAATGTAAAAAATATAAAAAGCATTTATTGAGTGTCAGTAATATTACAATATACTGCATGCAGTGAAGCATTTGCATTTTTTCAACTGTCACCTGTTAACTAGCGATGTACCAAAGATATTATATAAAGAATTTTGATCAATTAAAATTATTATATTATGATTATTATTATTATTATTATTATTATTATTATTATTATTTATTTAATATGGTGAACATCACAGAAAAAAAAGTACCCAACGCCAAAATTTTGGTTTTCTTAATCACTTCCTAAATTGGAATAAGAAGTGATCAAAAAGTCACATTTCCCAATATGATACCAAGAGAAAGACTTCAGGCTGCTAAACGGAGCCCTCACTCAGCTGCACAGTTGAATTATAAAAAAAAGGTATTGATCACAGAAAATAAGACTGCAATGCAAATTTAAAAAATAGAAAAGTTTACTTTTTTTAAAAAAAAATTCTAAATCAAAATACCGGTGCCCCTTAACCAACTAATACCTCATATTTAACATTTTTCCAGTATGTCATATTTTTTACCTGCCCAAGAATGCTAGGGAGCGGAGGGATGTCTAATATAATAGTATGGGTGTCACTAATAGGTTGAAAGCCAGCATGGTGTATCACATGTATCTGTATTCATGGCTCCCTTCTGTATCGCCTCATTTATATGCAACTGTAATACCAAAAACCACCCCCCCATGCACTGAGGGTATGTGAGTGGATGTTTTATTGGTATTTTTGCATTTGTGCAGTCTCCTCATACATTATACTATGGCTTTTCTGCATGCTGGTGTGAACAGGTATTAAGTTATTGTGCAGTTTTTTATTATCTAATTATGCCCCTAGTGGTGGGGTTTGGGAGCTGCTGCTCAGCCATCGGCTGTACCTGTTAATTTTTCCTAAGTAGCATATGGGCCAGAGTTGCCTGCTACTTCAGTCTAGTTCAGCCATTCAGCTGTGAATATGGCCCAAAAATTGTAGTGTTTTTTGACTCTGAGATCATAAAGGAGGCTTAGATTTTGTTATTTTTATTTTTATTCTATAAAGTTGAATAACGCCTTTAACTGTGTTCCTGGAAACAACAGACTGCAGTATCCCCATACACAGGAGATTGTACATGGCCATATGAAGAGCCCAGTCACATTAATATGTCCAGCAGCTAATATCCATTTCATATCTATCTCATATATACCTACCTATGTATCTTATATCTATCTCATGACTTTCCTTCTCAGAGCAATCTATTTTCTATCGCATATCTACTTCTCTATCTCATATCTATCTATCTATCTATCTATCTATCTAATACCTTTCTATCTCATATCTATCTATCTTTCTATCTCTCTATCTTTCTATCTTTCTCATATCTATCTCTCTATCGCATATATTTACCTTATCTATCCATATATCTCACATTTAGGTCATTTAACACATATCTATCTATCTATCTCGTATCTGTCTAGCTCACATCAATCTTCTTTCTTCTAGCTCACATCTATCAACCTATCTCACATCTAACTATCCATCTATCTCATATCTATCTATCTATCTATCTTATATCTCTCATATCTATTTTTTATTTGAAGAATCAAACACATAGCCTATCTCTCTCTCTTCCACCAATCAGAGAGCAGCACCTTTACGAACTACCAAATAGAAAAGTAGTAAAATAGTAATATGCTTATTGTTATGTCAGAAGGATGATTTGAATTTCCACCAATCAGAAAGAAGCACTGCCTAAACAGAAATCAAAGGGTTAATCTCATAAGACCTCATAGTCATCATTGTGGCTCTGAGGTCATAAAGAAGGCTTATATTTCCACCAATCAGAAAGCAACCTCACCCAATTAGCCCCACCTATAAAGTAACAGTCACTTTAACTGTAAAGTCACAAAGCTGACATTTTTTCACCAATCAGAGAGCAGCCCCTCCCTGAATTTCCAACCAATCGTAGAGCAGCACTGGGTTTAAATAGCTTCAGATGGCTGCCCAGCTCATCACTTGTTTATTGTTCTATGTAGTAGCCAGGTCAGACAGAGAAAGCCACAGAGGGATGAGCACAGCCGCAACCAGAAGCAGCAGAACACCGGGAGCTGTTCTGAAATTTCCAGTTGGCCATGTCCAGCGCATTCTGAGGAGAGGGAATTAGGGCCAACACTTTAGTTCTGACATCCGCTCCAGTGTTCCGGCCGCTGACACACCTCTGAAGGCCCTTTTTACTGACCCAATGGCCCTTTTAAGGGCCACCCACATGTGTCAAAGAAAGAGCTAATATCCATGTGATATTGTCTGTCTTATAGATGTGTGTTTAAAGAGGATCTGTGACGTCCTCCTAAAGGCACCCGTCAGCTTGTTCATGCTACTCAAACCGTGGGCAGCACAAAATAGCTACAGGTGCTCTTATCACAATGATAAGGCATATTTTACCCTGAAACACTACAGTGCCTCATAGTCAGTGCCTTCCTCCTCATTCACATTCATGGTCAGCTCAAAGCTAGCTGCAAGCGCCCAATGTAGAGGACTCTCTCTCTCTCTCTCTCTCTCTCTCTCTCTCTTTCTCTCTCTCCCCCTTTCTCCCTTTCTCCCTTTCTCCCTTTCTTTCTCTCATTAAATGATGGTATGGGTAACATGTAAGGGTGAGTGGTGTGCTCAGACTTTAGGAGTCCTGTTTGGAGGCTGAGCTATTGCTTAGACACCAGCTTGTCTTTATGTATGCCGTGATGTTTTTTTCATAATATTGTGATGGTAGTGCAATGTGCATTATGTAATATATTTTGCATATACTTTCATATTGGAAATATGCCCAGAAATAGATACATTATGGTTTTGGATGTGTTCCCAGAAAGAGACAGAATATTCTATCTTAATTCTTGATGATATTAATTGCATGCTTGACGGTTAAGGAGTTAACTGTTTTGGGTGCCAGACATAATAGCTTATCTGATGAAAAAAGTTTGACTGTCAATCATAATACAAAAACATATCAGCAGCACTTCACAAAAGTTAAGAGACAGTTAAAAAATGAATATATGTACGGTTTCAAAGTGCATCTCTGTCACTTCTAGGGCACATGAAAAGTTGAGGTTCTCGGTGCACATTTTTGATCAAAACTGTAAGGGCCCATCCACTAATGGCAGGGCAACCTTAGTTCAGATGGGGACCTACACTATAACATTTTCACCTCAGGCCTTTATACCTTCAGGGCATGCAGGTTCCAGTGTGTACTAAGAACCTCAGATGTTCATGTATCCTAGAAGTGGCAGAGATGCACTTTGAAAACTCATATATCAATTGTTTGACTGTCTCTTGGTATCTGTGGAGTGCTGCTAATATGTTCTTGTCCTTGTATTGTTTGCAACCAGGTCTGCCTGTACCAACAACATTGTGCTTTAAAATTGTTTTGGTTGTGTTAATCATTTTTTATTTCTTAGATTGACTGTCAAAAATGTCAGCACTGTCTGATGATAATAAGCACATGTGAGGTCGTTACATGGGTGTATGTTTTTATTAAGGTATAAGAGTGGGAACCTTATGGAAGCCTGTTCAAAGTCTCACCTGTGAGATAGACATATCACCAAGACATTTTTCCCAATTATCTGACCAGGACTTCAAGCTGGATGTTGTTTGTTGAAGCTATATAATCCGTGATGTGTTTTGCTTTTTTATGCATTGAAGTACTCAAGCCTTATTGTAGCTCTGGATGTTGTTTGGTAAATTTCTATAATTGTTGATGTATTCTGTTTTATCTAATCCTTATTCATTGTAAGACTTCTATAATAAAGGATTTTATTTTCATAATCTGTGTAATTCTCTTTTCATTTAGTTATCATACGGGTTAGGTAAATCAAGGGCAATTTTGAATTACCCTATCTATTGTAGCCTCAACATACAGTTGTCTCTGAGCCAAATTGTAAAAAAAAAAAAAAATGTAGGTGAATTCAGATACTACTTGGGATAAAGATTCTTTTAATATTATCCAAAAAAGAAAAAAAAATTATAAGGCCACTGTGGGAGAAAACATAGTCAGGGTCCTATGGGTCATACTGTTAAGAAGAGCTTGGGATGGCCATGTTAGAGGCTGAAGCTAAAAGAAAGCATAAATGGTCTGTCATAATGATTGTAATCATTGAGCTACCCAGTCTTTATCTGTTTGGGCAAATTTTTTGTAAGGTAGTGTGATTGAGTTTGCTTTCAAGCTGTTAGCAGTAGGTTTTGTGTATTCAGCTGGTGGTCTGGACAGAGGTGCTTCTACGGGCAGTGCTGGCTATGGTTTATTTGTCCCTTATTTTAGGCCTGGGATTTTATTGATATGCCGGTCGCAATAGTGATGGGGCTGAAGGTGCAGCATGCCTCTTGAAGTACTGATTGAGTTTCTCTAAAAGTGAAACCCGAACAGGAGCTGAATGCCTTCTCTTGACAGCTTGCCAAGCCATAGGAAAGTTGTCAGCCCAGCTACAGCCTACGTGTTCATGTCCAGGTAGCACTGAGAAGAAACACCTGTGCAGCTATAAAGAACAGAATCAGGTATTGTCACAAGGGACTTAGTAATGTCAGGTGGAAACATACTAGAGTGCATCAGGATGATGGTGCTAAGCAGGAAATGTCTTCTGCGGAGGCTGACTCTATCAAGCAGAAGGGCTCTCTAAATTTCATTTGCTAGATGTGTGCACTTTTGGGTTGGTTGTGAGCCAAGATTGCACTAATAACTGCTTTAGTACTTGGGGTGTGCATCTGGTTCCTTCCGCTTCAACACATTTTTTTATAATGATTTTGGAAGGTAGAAAGAGCAAAAAACCGCTTGCAATACTTGCATTTCTCTTGCAATACTGCAGGACGAGGTAGACAGATATTAGTTTAGAATGTAACAATCCCAACTATGCAAAATTATTTTTTTCCCCATAATAGAACTCTAGAAGTACAAATATGACAGACCTTTGGCTACCATGAATAAATTGCAATAGCACGAATGGTGTAACTCCCTTTTTCTAAGCACATAGCTCTAGGGGGTTAAATATTCATAACTAATTAACTAAATTTGAACAATTATCAGGCTATGTTCACACAGTGTAATTATGGGGCCATATTTCGCCCGCAATTACGCCGTGTGTTCGGGAGCGAGGGCGGAGGGGGGGGTGTCAGCGTATAAGCCGTGAATAATTGACATGTCACTTCTCTCCCCACTCGGCGTATTGTCCGAGCAGGGAGAGAAGACATAATCCATAGTTCTCTATGAGAACTGTGGATTACCGTAATTTTTGGGACATATCTTGCCCCGTATTTACCGCAGTATACCACTAATTACGGGGGGAGATATGTCCCAATAATTGCCGTGTGAACATAGCCTTATTGTTATATATGAATTCATTGAGTTATCCAGTCTTTATCTGTTTGGGCATATTTCCTGAAAAGTAGTGTGACTGAGTTTGCTTTCAAGCTGTTAGCAGTAGGTTTTTTTTTTAACCATAAAAGTTTTATTGCAAATTTTCAAGTGAAAAAGGGGAGAAACAAAAAAATCGAACTAAACAACCTTTTCCTGGATAAAAAACAGTAACAAAAATTGATATGAATAGTAATTTAAGCGATATCAAAAAAATACAGAAAGAAAGTTGGTTTTAAAACAACTGATGTGTAATAAATGGATATTCATGCAAAGGTGTCACACTTTCGTGGGAAAAGACATTACTTAGCCAGTACGTAGAGGAGGTAAACTGCACAGCCTGAAAGGTATAAAGCAAAAAAGAAAGGAAAAAGAAAGAACAAATAACAGTGCTACCAGCTATTAGTAAAGTACTGTATATCCCTACCTGAGAGTCAGCGAGAAGTATTTTCAAGAATGAAAATGAGTATTAATGGTCATTGTCATGTTTGGATCACCTTAAATAACATCATTTAATTACACCGTACGGGTGTATAGAGACAGGTGTGAGGAGAAGTAAGACAGTTAATTTTGAGTACTACCTAATAGTTTATAATGTTGAAAAAACTGGGGGAGGACCGATGCCCATTGGGTCGTTTTTTGGGGTAGAAGATAGGGGTTTTACCAGGGGGTTTCCGCGTGATATTGATTGTTGACTCTAGCAACAACCTCCTCTATGTTTAAGGGGGGAGGAGCATTTCCAATTTGAGGCTACTACTGATCTGGCAGCTATTAAAACATGGAAGAGAACCGTATGGAATAATGTTGGGAATGAGTCAAATGCAAGGTCTAGGACTGCCATCTCAGGTGTAAGAGCAAAAGAGGTTTGGAACAATTCAGTTAAAAGTTCCTCTGCCTCCTTCCATAACTTATTAACTAGAGGACAGCTCCACCACATATGTAGCAAGGTCCCCCGAGAGCCACATAGCCTCCAGCAGCGGTTAAAAGTGGTTGGAAAATGTGGGCCAATTTGTGGGGGAAAAAAAACCAACCCTAAATGGATTTTCCCCATAAATTTTAGGGGGTGACGCATCTGGAAAGTTTCCGGAGATTTGGCACACTTCCCATTTGTCCCCTGAAAATCCCCTTTCCCAACTCCATTTCCATTTAATTTCAAAGGCGGCTTTTGGGGTTTATCTTTAGTTAACAGAGAGAATAATCAAAAATAAACCTCTTTCAAACCCTCTATTTTGTGCAAGGAAGTTTTGGAACGGGGACGGGGGGGGGGGGGAAGTTTCGCTTGTTCCCCTTTGATTTGAGTGTCAACTTGGAGGACATATAAAGGGTTTTAGGGAGGAGGAATTGGTTTTTTATCCCCAAAGTTTAAGAGTATCCTCAATAAGAGGGCTCCCAGTGTGAGGGTGCCTTTTTGTGCCCTTGGGCAAGGGGGGGTGAGGAGACTCTGCCCAAAAAAACATTTATGGAACAGGAATTTTTTTTTTTTCTTGAAGTTGTGTTGAGTTACACAAAAATTATTCCCTTTTTCAGTAGGTTGGGTTGAGGGTTTGGGGGGGGGGTTCAAATATAGGGGGGTGGAACCCCTGTGAACATGGATATTCTAAGGGGAGGTGTGGGGGGTTAAGTTTTTCCTTTTAAAAGTACCCAGCATGGGGGCTCTGGGGCGTTCCCGAGGGTGGCAAGGGGTTAAGAAAAGGCCGATACTTTAACCCGAATAGATTTGGAACCCAAAGGCCCCACTATTAAAGAGGGTAAAAGTATACTTACTAAAATTTGGTTTTTTTTGGGGGCCAAATAAATTTTGAGTAGCAGTTGTTGGAGTTTAGCTATTGCTGATTGAGGAAATATGGGGGAAATTTGCCCTGATCAGATACAGTTATTTGGGGAAGAATAGTTTTTGGTCACGGGGTTTCTCGCCCATCCAAGTAGGGGGTATTTGCTGAGGGGGTTTAAATTTCTTCTGAGATTTTAAAGTGAGCTTAAAAAGGGGTTAAAATCTAACGTTTTGTTAAAATTGGGAAGTTTGGCCCCCAAAATGGGGTACAGATGAGGTTGACCAATTAAATTTGTATTTCGGGGTTTGGGGAAGCAAGGAAGGGGGCAGGGGAAAGGGGAGGGTGAGCGGGTTGCATTAAGTTTGTAATAAGATACTAATGAGAATTGACGGAGAACTCTAGAAGGTTAGGGATAAATTTTTTCTGGATTTTGGCCCAAAGGCTAGTTTCGTAGCGTATAGGCTGACTTTATGTTCTATTGAGTTATGGAAATTTCCGAGATTAAAGGGGAATTCCTGATTTGATTTGCTAGGGGGTTTAAAAAACCTTTGATGTATTAAGGGGATAAAGGGGGCAAAAACCCTTTGGGAGTTCCCCTTTGTAATTTTTAAAGGTTCTGGGGAAAGGGTCCCGAGGTATAAACCTTGGGAGATGGGGGGGGGGTATAGAGCTAGCACTGCCGTCAGAAAGGCCCTTTAAAAAAAATTGGGTATAATGCTTTAGTATTATAATTGATTCTAACAAAACTTTCTTCGTCGAGAGAAAACAAAACTTTGGGGGCTTTTGTTGTTTTTGAAATTATTTTGGGGGATATTGATAAATTTTTGGGACTTTCTTGTCTGTCTCCCCCTTTAACAATTCCTGTTTGGTCAGGTGAAGAGGTGAGGGAAAAATGGCATTAACCTATGGGCTAAAATTTTAGAGAACATTTTTGATATCATTTTTAGAAGTGGGGAGGGGGACTGAAATTTGGAAAACAAAATCTAAGGTTTACCTGGTTTTGGTGAAGGGGGAAAGATGGTTCCCAAATAAAAGTCAGGGGGGGGGTGTACCCGAGGGGCCATTATCGGAAAAAAGTTTTTTTCAAAGTGAGGGATTGGGGTTCCCGGAAAAAAAGTTTTTTTAATTTTACTCTTTGGTGAAGCCATTGGGCCAGGGGATTTTTTTTTTATTTGGATTGGGAGTTTAATGTGTTTGATTTCAAAATTCCGTGATCGGGGTATTCAAGGGTTTTTTAGTTGCGTGGGGGAAAAGGGTTGGGAAATGAGTAGTTTTTGAACGTTTAAAATTTTTCCCCCCAAAGTTGAAATCGGAACGGTTTTTTAAATTTGATCAGATTTTTTAGATCAGCGTTTTAATTTTAGGCTAATTTTCTGTGCATAATTTTTAAATTATCGCCCCCTTTTTCGGGGGCTTTCCTGTTTTTTTTTGGCGGCCCGAAAATTTCGCTTTCAAAATTTAGAGAAGGGTGAGAGGGTGTGGCGACGTCATGCCCTGGGTTGTGAAAGGGTTGTGTTTGGGGCTGTAAAAAAATAACATGCCCTCTTTTTTCATAAAACCCAAAACCTTCCTTTTCATGATAAAGTTTTCTGTCAGCATCTCGGGAGTATTTGGGCCCATGCGCTTCCCTCTGCCCAAAAACAGCTCAGCAACAGCTCCCCGAAATTATTTTATTTCTTCACAGAAAAAAACTTACTGTTAGCTGTGATCCTTAAAAACTTAGTTAGATAAGAGTTTGGGAAGATTTTATGAAAGTTAGGTAGAGAATTTCAAAAGGGAATTATCCCCGGGTAAAAGTCACGGAGGGGGCGAGGGGGGGGGTCCCGCGGGTGAAACGGGAAAAAGCTCTTTAAAGAATACTGGATATATTTTCCCCAAAGATTAGTGTGGACATTGCACTGCAATAGCTTTTATTATTAACATTTTCTATTGAAATTTTCCCAAGGAATTTGGGGGCAGCCTGAACTTATATTAGGATACACATCTTTTCTATTTAACTGAAAGGTCTCTTTTTTTTGGTGCAAAACCCCACTTTTATTATAAGTATACTTTTCAGGTAGGTTTTCTTTTTAATTTTCCCCTTTCCCAGCTTTTTTTGTTTATAGCCCACCTTGCAGTTAATTAGAATCCAGCTTTTTGTGGGAAAGAAACAGGTTGTTGGTCCCAAAAATACCTTTCATTATCCCGAATCCCATTTAAAGATACGTGTTTTTTTCATTTTGGCGCAGTAAAGCTTTGGGTTGATAGGGGGGTTCTTTCCCAGTTTAATGTAAAATACAGCAATTTTGTAGTAAAACCACGGTGAATTGAAATTTGCCACAAAAAAACCTTTTATTTTTGAAAAACATTTAAAGGTTACGTTTTTTTTTCATTTTTTGGGTCAGTAAAAGTTTTGTTGAAAAGATCTACTTTGCAGTTAAATTTAAACCCCAGAAACTTTGTAGTCCCACAGGTTGATAGGTCCCAAAAAAATCCTTTTTAAATTCCAGTTTCATTTCAGTTACGTGTTTTTTTCACTTTGGCGCGGGCCCAGTTTGTGTTGATAGGGGCCCCCTTCCCATTTTAAATTTGAATCCCAGCAACTTTGTAGTCCCCCACGGGGTTTTCTGTTTAGGTCCAAAAAATACCTTTTTTATTTGTAAAACCATTTCAGACGGGGGTTTTTTTTCAATTTTTGGCGGGCAAGCTTTGTTGTTTGATCTACTTTCCCAAGTTAAAATTTGGAATGCGGGAAAATTTTATAGTCACCAAAGGTGATTTGATATGGTGGCCAAAAAATTATCTTTTTATTACCCCGTAAATTTTTTAAAGGACAGGTTTTTTTTTCCCTTTTGGTCAAAAACAAGCTTTGTTGATAGATTACGGGGGCATTTAAATTTGAACCCAGCAATTTTTTTTGGGATTTGGGGATTTGAGAAAGCTGTGTTTTGCCGTCTTTTAAAAAAGGGGAATTTCCCAAAAAAAACGCTTCCATACCTTCTCAAATTTTTATGATTTGAAAAGGGGAGCAAAATTTTAGCGTGGTAAGAAAGCAAAGAGGGGGGGGTAAAAAATGGAGGTAGAGTACGAGAGAAGGTGCCCTTAAAGTGCGGGCCCGGCCCCCGCATCCCAAGCGGATGTCAGTTCCCGGGAAACCCTTTCAGGTTTATCATCGTTTGGGTCAGGGCCGGGAAAAATTCTTTTTAAAGAACGGGCGCGCCTATCTGTTCTTTTGGGGTTTAATGAAAACCGCTTCCAGAGTTTTAAACCTCCTCTTACTCCCCATTTCACGGCCACAAATGTCGTCATCAGCATCCTTTCCAACATAAGCAGCCAAAATGTCCTCGTGTGCCCACCACTTTGGTAACCCCTTTTGTTGAACCTCTTTGATGAAAAAAATTGTGGTTTGGGGTTCAAAAAGGCTTGTTAAAGATCAAGAAGCCAAAGAGGGATTATTTTCTCTGCTCTGGCCATTTACTGATGCCTTCAGAGGAGGTAAAAGGAACCCGGGTCAACCCGGCCCCCCAAAAAAAACCCCCGGGCATTTCGGCAACCCCTTTAAACAGTTCTCTTGCTTGTCCCCGCAGCCTGGATGAAGAATGGTCGGCGACGAAGTCCCCTGTGTTGTTTGATGATGATGACGACTTTGGGCGGCCCCTCCAACGTGGTTTTTTAAGAAGATTTTTTTTGGGAGAGTGCTTATCCCCCGGACAAAGGAGGAAGAAGGGGGGTATTTTGTCAGTAGGGGGTAAAAACTCAAAAGGGAGGGGGCGGTCGGGGAAGTCCGTTTGTTTTTTTTTCCCCACCCAGCCACGGTCAGCAAAAAACCCCGCTCCTCGTAAAATCGCTGTCAAAAAGGGGTTTTCCATTTCCCCCTAAAGGGAGGGGCCCTTTCCCTTTGAGAAAGGGCCTTTTGATTAAACCAGCGTTTGTCATTTTTGCCGATTTCCCGTAAATGCTTAAGTAGAGGCAAGAAAAACTTAGGGTTTTTTAACCACCAAAAAACATGTCTATTACATGCAGCGAAAGCTTGGTTTTAAATGGAGGCAACATTTGGCCAAAAAAGGCCCAAAAACCCCGAACCCCGGGGCCCCCCAACCCAAACTTAAAACACCCTTGTCTCCGCCTCCTCCTCCCTCCCCCAACCAAAAAGGTTCCTAAATCTGCCAAGTTCTTTTGAGAGTAAAAGGATCAGGGTCAGCCTCCGTTCCGCCTCCACAGTCGCCCGGGGAATCACCAGCACCCCCCGAGACCCCATCCTCCCCCTTTTTCCTTTCCCCTGTTTGAGGGACCTGAAAAGAATTTTCAGGGCCAGCTCTAAAGCCAGCTTCTGTTTTTCCAGGTTTGGGAGCAGAAAAAAAACACTTTAACCAAAAACTATCCCAAAGCCAAAACCCTGAATGTGGCTTTGCCGGGCTTTTGGGCCCCTTGGAAATTTTGCCTTTTCCCGTTGGTGGAAACAGGATGGGTTCCCCCAAACTTTAGGGCCCCTTTGCACTGCCCCCAATACCGTTCCCGAGAAAGGCTTTCTTTGCCAGAAAAAGCCGTCCCCCCCGGCCCCAGCAACGTGTCATTTTAAAAATTAAAGCGCGTTGGGTTCTGCATTTGGGGCCCGGGAAAATTTCCCACCCTGCCCACCGACACATGGATTTAAACCCCCCCCCCCCAAGGGCCCACAAATATCTCTGGGGAATGCTAAATGGGTGAGGGGGTTGGTTGTCTCTGGGGGTAAACGGTTTTTTCAAGGCTTCGGCGCCCGCTTTTAAAAAACGGGGGGGTTTTGGGTGCAGGGTTCTTTCCCCCCCAAGGGTTTCCTCGGGTGGCATCACTTGCTCATAAAAAACCGGGCCCTTTGTTGAAATTAATCTGTCTTGGAGACGTCCACACACGGGTTTCGGGAAAGCTGTGGAGGGGCTTCCGCAATGACTGAGCGCGGGGCTGGGTACCCAAAAAAACCTTATCCCAAGGCAAGGTGGTGTGCGTTAATGGCAAAATTCTGCGGGGCCAAACCCTTAAGATCAGTAGGCTGGGGCACATCCCTTGCCTGGCACATTTTCTTAAAACCTTGTTGTCCCAAAAAATTTTTAAAAAAGGTCCCCGGGGTTTGGGGACTGTGTGAGGAAGGATCGAAGTCTAAGTTGCACTTCCCCCGTTCGCCCCCTGCTTTCCCCCAAACGGCTGCGTTCCCAGCGTTCAGTTGGGCCCCTCCCTTAAAAACCATCTCTTGTTGAGTGGAAACAGCGGGAAATTCCCCCCCAAACATGCTAAAACCCGATTGTGGCAGCAGTGAAAATCCCTTACGCGGGTACAAAGGGTGGGACACATGGCCCCTGAAAGCGCGGTGCGGCCCCTGGGGGGTGTTGAGAAACCCGAGAGTGGAGGCGGGTTAAAAGACCCTCTGCACTATCCTTGCCATTTTTAAAGAAGTCCCCAAAAGGGGCCAGGGGGGAAAATTGCCCTTGTCAGCATGGGAAATGGGGTTATCTTAGTTTGGAAAAACCCCCATGTTGGAAAATCTGAAAAAATAAGGTCCCCCCGTGACGGAGGAGGAGATGGGAAACAAAAATTGGGGACCCCGGGAGCCTTTCTCTCCGTCAAACCCAAACAAGGCCCCCCCCCGACAGTTTCAAAATTTCATCCGTCTTTCATTGGGCGGGTTTTAAATTTTTGGGGCCCAAAGGGCTGGAAAGGGTTTGGGCATCAGCTCCCCAAAAGTGCATGATCTCGGGCAAGTTCAGGGCTGTTTTGAAGCTGTGCGGAGGAAACGGGGGGAGGAGGAGGGGGGTATTCCTACCCCCCCCCCCAAAGTTACTGACGCCCCTGCCTTAAAAAGGGGGGTTGGGGCGCGAATTTAGAGGGGAGGGGAAGAGGGAGGAAGATCATTTTTGCTAGGGGCCCCTCGCCCCAGAGGTTTGGGGAAAAACCAAGGCTTCATCTCTACTGAGTGTTTGGGAGGGCTAAAATTTTCCTAACTTTGACCCCTCCCCTTTAAGGCCATAAAACCTGAACAACAGTTATTGGGTGGCCACCTCCGGGCCCCCGGAACAAAACAGAACTAAAGCACTTTCCTTCCACCCCCCAAAATTTGAGATTTAAAAAATGCAGGAAAAAGGGGGACCTTGCTGATTAAAAAACGGAGAAATCTTTTTGGTTGTTTTCCCGTTCCTCAAATGTAAACGGGGGGAACAAAACATCAGCGAGGGTGACTGCAGTAGAGTGCCAAGAAACCCTTTAGCGGCAGCCCCAGCAAGGAAAGGGGGGCCCAAAAAGGCCAAAATTTGGGTGACCTTGGCAATTTTTAATTTCCCAAACCTCACCAACGCGGGAAATTTGCGGGGCACCTTTAAAAAAACACAAGGGGACCTTTTTAAAGATCATGCGGTGAACGACCTATTGCGTCTCAACCCCGGGATTTTTTTGGATGTGTTCCGGCCCCAAAAATTGTTTTTGGGGTATCCAAAAGGGACGTTTGGCCGGGGGCTCCCCTCCCCACGCCTTTGAGGTGTTGTCCTGCCCAGCCCCGGGCGTCATATCTGAGCAGACCTTAAAGCCCCAGCTGGGGGGGAAGTCATTACAGACAAACGCACCCGGCTTTCCCCCGGATAAGGGGAAATCTTTTGCTTTCTTTCCAAAGTTGAATCGGGGCATCGTCTTGATGAGGTTGTGGCCCTTTTTCCCTGGTAACCGTTTTGGGTTGTGGTTTACTTCAAATTCCTTTAAAAACAAAAAATGGTCCTTTAAAAAAATTTTTTTTTTAAATGATTTTTCTTACTTCCCAATTTTTTATTCCCCTTTTTCCCAACATTTCTTTTTGCTGGTTTTGTGTGGGAGACTGAAAAATAACAGCAAGGGGTTTCATGACAACACCGTTTTCCCTTTTTTAATATTTTTATTTTAGAATTTTTTTTGCATTGTCAATGGTTTTGAGGCCCATGTTGCTGTGAGATACACCCTTAATTATGGCCCTTTTTTGGGGAACAGAAATGTGGCTTTAAGTGGCATTTCTCCTTAAACTTTTTTTTAAATAGTGGCTGAGATTTTAAATTTTAAAATTTTTTTGGGGTTTTATGTTGCTGTGAAAATTTTACAGCAATATTCATGGTTTTGGAACAGAAATGTGGCTTTTTAATTTTGGCATTTCTCCCTAAAATTTTTAACCCAGTGGCCCCGAAGTCTTTTTTTAAAATTTTTTTTGGGGTCATGTGCTTTGAAATGCAGAAATTTACAAAGGGGCCCTTTCCTTTTTTCAAAAAAAAATTTTTTTCTAACAGACATTTGTTTTTCACAATTGTAAAAAGTGGCTAAAAGGGCCCTGCTTTGAATTTTTGGGGGTATTTTTCCCCTTTTTGGACTTGCAGCAAATACTACGGTCCTTTTTATAAAAAAATTTTGTTTCTAACAGAATTTTGTTCTTCCCCCAATTGTAAAAAGGGGTTTTATGGGCCATGTTTTAAAATTTTTGGGGGCATTTTGCTGTAAACATCCCAGTTTTAATACGGGGTCCAAATTAAAAAAAATTTTTGTTTTAACAAAAATTTGTTTTTCCAAAAATTTGGGTAAAGGGTTTTGGCCCAAGGGTGATGGGGGCTGTCAGAAAAAAGGAAAATAGGTAGGAAACTGTTAAGGGAAACACATATTGAAAAATGCCCTTGTTTTTGCAAGATCTTTAACATAGTTTCAACCCCGGGATTGAGAAAACCCATTTAATAAAATAAAAAAAGGAGAAAAAAAAAGGTTTGGGTTTCCCACCCTTTTTTAAAAAAAATGATTTTTTTCTAGAATTAAATCCCAAAAAAAACTTGCATGTACAAAAAAATTTGGAAAAAAAAAATTCCTCTAAAGGGTAAAAGGGGAGGAAAGGGAAAAATTTTGCCCAGTTTGTAGGTTATTAAGGGACATGGGAAAGGGAAACCCCCATGGAAAAAGAAAAAGGGACAGGGCCCAATTTCCCCCCGGCACTTTGAGAAAAAATTTGAGAAAAAAGAATCCCAAAGGGAAAAAGGGCCCCGGGGAGGGAAAAAAGGAGGAAAAAACCCCCGTTTTTCCAAAGTGAAGTAAAATTGGGTCCGAATCATAGGGGGGGAAAGGGGCTCCCCAAGGTTTTTTGACTGTTTTTACTGGGGAAAGGGGGGAGGTCTTCCCTCAAAACTTCCCCTTCCCCCTTTCCTGCTTCAGCAGGGGATGTTGACGTTGCGGGTCTTTAAGGGCTTTTTTAAACCGCGTTTTTAATAGATGAAGGAGGGCCAGCCGGGGCCCTCTCACCCAACCCAAATTTTTAACCTCCAGCCCTGGCTGCTAAACCAAAAAAGGGTTTTAAAAAGAGAAAAAACGCTAGCTGGGCCCCTCAGCGAAACCCACTGAAAGTCTGTCCCTGGACAGCTGCACCTTGCGTTAAAAAAGGGCTGATGGTAGCACTGGCTCTCCCTTTTGGGGCCCCAAAAAAAAAAGAGCTTCTAATTTCCTAAAAATCAGATTTTGAAAAGGTGATTTCTTTTGGGGTTTAAAAGAAAGTGTAAAAAAAGGGCTCCAGGGCTGGACACAAATTGCACAATTTGAGGTTTAAAAAATTTTTTTGGGGCTGGAGTAAACTATGGGGTGCATCATCTGAAATCCAGGGGGGGCTGCCCCTAACCCACTGATAAAGGGAAATTTGGAGGAAAAAAATGAAATTTTTAAAAATTGTTTGGCTGAATCACTCTAAGAAGCCAGGGGGGCAAAGGTCTTCTCAACAAGAAGTGTTTTGGGGGATGATTAGGCCCATTTTTTTTAAATTATGGGGTGTGCGGCCGAATTAAACCATCTACACGTGAAAAAAAATACCTTTAAAATAATCCCAAGGGGGGGGAAATTTTTGTATGTTATCACACTTAAAAAAAAAAAGGGAAAAAAATTGGGATAAAAAAAGGGAATAAATTATAAATAAAATTTCCCCTAAATAAATTCTTAAACAAATGTCATTTACCAAAAAAATAACAAAATGACAGTCCCCGTCCCAAAAAAGCATAGTGCCATTTGTGATCTGTGGATAAAAACGGGTTTTAAGAGTCAGGCTGGGGCCCCAGGCCCAGGTATGGTAATGTCCAGTGAAACAAAAAAATGGGGGTTTTTGGAAAGACCCCTTTTTTCCGGAAATTTTTTTAAATTTTGGGGGGATCATGCGGGTTTTGGGGGCTCATGCTGCTTTTCCAGGACAGGGATAGTCTAAGTCCAGGGGAAAACAAAAATTTTGGGGTTGAAAGGAACCCCTTTTTCCCGGGCATTTTTTTAAAATGGGGGGGTTTAATGCATTTTTTGGGGCTCATGCGGGGGGTTCAGGAAAAGGGAAAAGTATATGCCCCCAGTAAAAACTAAAAGGTGGGGGAAAGACCCCTTTTTCCGGCATTTTTTTAATCGGGGGGTAGGGCGGTTTTGGGGCTCTTTGCTGGGGCCCCGGGAAACAGGTATGGTCAATGCCCAGTGAAAAAAATGGTGGTTGAAAGCCCCTTTTTTTTCCGGCATTTTTAAAAATCTGTGGTTCAGACGGGTTTTAAGGGTTTCATACTGGGGTTTTACGGGAAAGGAATATTCAATGTCCAGTTAAAACAAAAAATGGTGGTTAAAAGCCCTCCTTTTTCCGGATTTTTTAAAAATCGGGGGATAATGCAGGTTTGGGGCTCTGTCCCTTTCCCGGGGAGGGGGGAAAAATTCAACCCAAAGTTCAAGTAAAATGTTTGGTTAAAATAATTACTCCCTTTCGGGGGAAATTTTTTAATTTGTGGGCCCATGCGGGTTTTTAAAAGGGCCCATCTAGGGTGGAAAAAACTGGGTTTGTGAAGGGTTGGATTTTTTTTTGTGGTTTTAAAACCCTCGTGTTTTTGCCAAAGATGTAGAACGTTTTCCCAATTTGACTGTTTTTGGATTTTAAAATTCCGCTTCTCCAGCCCTGTTTGGGTGTAAGAATGAGGGTATTGTTCCTCTCCCATAGACTTTAATGGTCATCGGCGTTAATCTATTATCTACTATCGAATATCTTATTGATAATTGCCGTTATCGACTATCGACCCGATGACGATAGTCAACGTAATCGCTTATCACTAGTAATGAGTTAATATCTAGGAATTTTTTTATATCTGCACTGGAAGGGAGAGGTACAGTGGGATCATCCTTAAGATTATAGAGTGATTGGTAATAGTCGGCAAAGGCGTTTGCCATTTTTTGGGGATCATAAATTTTGCCTTTGGAGCGACAAGTAATGTATGATGCGTTTGATTTGGCCTGTAGTTTTTTAACCCTTCATGCTAACAATTTCCCAGGGCGGTCTCCTTGTAGATAAAAGTTCATTTTTAGCTTGGACAGATGGTATTCATATTTTTGGAAAAGTATTACTCGTAGTTTGTTTTTTAATTTAGTAAGTTTCGTTTTTAGCAACGGGTTAGGAGCAGTTTTAAGTTGAGTATCTAGGGATTTGATATTATTTAACGTTTCATTGAGCTCTTTCTCCCTTCTGCGTCTCTCCCGTGCAGCAATCCTCAGACAGTCCCCACGCAGAAAGGCCTTTTGGGCACACCATACAATATGTGGATTATAGACAGAATCAGAATTGAAATGAAAAAATTCTTTCAAGCATTTCTGCATCGTTGACACTATATCTGGCATTTTTAAGAGGAAGTTATTGAGTCTCCAAGGAGAGAAAGTCGGAGGGGATAAGTTGCTTTTAAGGGTCAGGAAGATTGGTGCGTGGTAAGACCAGGAGGCACATCCTATCTCTGTGGATTCTACATTGATAAGAGCTGCTTTATCGACCAGGAAGAAGTCTATCCTGGAGTGTGAGAGTTTAGCTGCAGAAAAATAGGTGTAGTCAACCTCTGAAGTATGGAGATATCTCCAGGGGTCGTGTAGGTCTTCTTCTAACAGGAAGGTCTTCAAGTCTGGTATTTTAGCCAAGGCACCTCGGGATCTATCAGCAATGTTATCAATTACAATATTAAAGTCTCCACACATAATTAGTGGACTCTTAGCTATGTCTTTGGCCTTGGCTACCGTTTTGGAAATAAAGGATAGTTGAGGTTGATTAGGAGCATATATAGCGACTACTGTGCATGCAACAGAGTCAAGGGAGCAGTTTAAGATGATGTAACGACCTTTTGGGTCAATTTCTGACGAGATTAAGGGGAAAGCTACAGTATCTCTAATAAATACAGCTACTCCTGCTGTCTTAGAGTCTGAGCAGGCAAAAAAGGCAATCGGGAACTTTTTATGTCTTAAGCGAAAAGAATCATCTGGCTTCAGATGAGTCTCTTGCACGCACAGCAAGTCTGCTCCAGATCTAACCGCATCCCTCCAAAAGAGTGACCTTTTAAAAGGAGAATTAAGGCCATTGGCATTGATGGAGAGAAATTTTATCCCCATGACCACAAAAGGAAATGTCTAGTTTTACCACACAGAAGTTTAACACCGATAGCACAGGTAGAAGAGCAATTGTAGTACATTCGAAGGTATAGCAGGTAGACATGGTAGCGACATAAACACAACTAGTGTAAGTTGGAACAGAATTCTTATGAACCAAACGGCATAAACAAAGTTGGAACAAGAGATTATTCCCGATCACCCGGGAACATGTGTGATGGGGTACAGTCCCGTGCATGGCGCCAAAGAGGCGGACCTCTAAATGAGTTCGAAGTGACAGGAGCGAGCAGAACTGGAGTATCGCCCCAGCGACAAGAGAGTGAGAGAGTGTCTCACCAGTGATCAGTCCACTGGAGCTTGACGGCGTCTGCTATTCTTTTCAGACCAGAGAGGTGAAATCGGGTTTGGTTTTTCTTTGCCCTTATGAATAGGAGTAGTGGCAGGGGTGGTCAGGAGGCCCCAGGAATGAAGAGCGTCTCGTAATATGCTGGGGGAGGTATAGACAACGGTGTTATTGTCTTTAGAGAGGATTAGCTTAACAGGGAAGCCCCAATGATAGGGGATGTTGTGTTCCCGGAGCACTTTAGTATAAGGGGTAAATTCTTTACGACGGAGCATCGTTCCTGCTGAGAGGTCCGGAAATATGGAGAGATCTTTAAATATGTCTGGCAGGTCGACCCCCTAAAGGGAGAGGCAGAAGCAGGTTGTCCTTGGTGCGGTAGAAGTGGATCTTAGCGATAACATCACGCGGGAGCGAGGGTGATATTTGCTTGGGCTTGGGAAGCCTGTGTATGCGGTCTACTGTAAGATCCAATGTTGTGGCTTCAGGGAGTACTATTGCTATAAGATCTTGGAGAAAGGGAAGTAACATTTCCGAGGTAACAGTCTCAGAGATGCCTCTAATACGGATATTGGATCTACGAGACCTATCTTCCAAATCGAGAAATTTAGAGGAAAGTCTCTGAACCTCCTCTTCTAGAGCCGAGTGTGAGTCTATGAGGTGGTTGTAAGAAGTGGCAAATTCAGCCATTTTAGCTTCAATGTGGTCTGTCCTGGAGACCAGAGATTGGAGGTCTCCCCTAAAGTCTTTCATCATCTGCTTGAAATCATTCTGTAGATGTTCTCTAAATGAGGAGACAAATTGGCGGAGGGTGGACTCTGTGCTGTTGGATTTTCCAGGACAGTCTCGGAATTCAGAGTTAATTGATTCAGCATGGGAGGGAGTGGGCGATGAAGGAGGAATACTAAGGGCTCCTCTCAAGGGCCTAGATTGCGAAGGCTGTTGGAAGAATTCAGTGAGCTTGGCTGGCCTCTTAGTTTGTTTTTCGTTTGGAAGTGCCACCCATTTTATCACATGGTTGGTAAAGGCAGGGTTTTCAGGTAAGTAGTGTTGAGCGATTACGTTGGCCATCGACATTGGTCGATGGTTGATAGTCGACCATCATCGACAAGATAGTCGATGGTAAATTATTATCGATGACCATTAAAGTCTATGGGAGAGCAACAACACCTTCATTCTTACACCCAAGCAGGGCTGGAGAAGCTGGAATTAAAATCCACAACAGTAAAATGGATACGTGCTACATCTTAGGCAACACACTTAGGTTATAAAAGCCACAGAAAAAAAATCACAGACCATTCACTATCCCTGTCTTGTACCATAGCATGACTCTTAAACCTGCATCACCCACAAATTAAAAAGTGACAGAAGGCAGTATGATTTGAACCATCATTTTACTTGAACTGGACATTGAATATCCCTGTCCTGGAACGCAGCATGTGCCCCAAACCTGCATGATCCCCACATTTAAAAAGTGCCGGAAAAAGAGTCTTTCAACCACCATTTTAGTTGAAATGGACATTGACTATCCCTGTCCTGGGCCACAGCATGAGCTCCAAACCTGCATGACCCCAGATTAAAAAGTGCCGGAAAAAGGAGTCTTTCAACCACCATTTTAGTTGAACTGGACATTGACTATCCCTGTCCTGGGCCACAGCATGAGCCCCAAACCTGCAAGACCCCAGATTAAAAAGTGCAGGAAAAAGGAGTCTTTCAACCACCATTTTAGTTTCATATACTGTCCCTGTCCTGGGTAGCGCTTGCCCCTCCGTATGAGTGCGGACCAATTGAGCTTCACTTGGAAATACTGGTGGTTAACGCTCCTGCACCGGTTTAAAAGAGGCAGCTGCTGCACTCAGCTGCCTCTTTTAAACCGGTGCAGGATAATCCAATTGCTAGTTCCTACCATACCCTGAAGTTGCAGTCTGGATTGACGCCTAGTGAGGTAACATGTTTAGTGTAGGGACTCACCTGCTCTGGGATCCCCTTGACGTTTTGGGAGGTGAGCTTAATACAATCTTTGATCAAATACTGTAAACTAAGAGTCCCAGGTTTTTCATATTTTCCTTAGCAGTAATGCATTTCCAATATTCCTATATACCTTGAGGTTTTACTTAGTCTTTAGTGTGCCACTGATATTTGTGTTAGATGTATGCTATTGCCTTTCAGTGTGCACCTATGCTTACGTTTTTCAGAATATATTTTAGATGTGCACAGCCTAATTATGTTTTGTACTTCATTGGAGACTGTCCGGTGCGCCCGGGAAACTCCCGCACCTAGGGCTCACAGGAGAGGCAACCCTGGGTGTCAGTGCGGCCTCTCCCAGTCTGACCATTTCAGTTCTTTGCGGAACTTCGCCGGACAGTACCTTCCAGGCCACCGACTTCCTGGACTCGGGTTCCGCCGGTAACTTTATCAGCCACGCACTGGTGTCCCAGCACCGGCTTCCAGTGACCCCCCTGCAGAAACCCATGTTCGTGTCCTCTGTCCTCAAGGATGCCATCCGGTTCTGCACTGCGCCCCTCACCTTGCAGATTGGCGCGCTTCATCAGGAAACAGCGCAAAATTTTTTTCTAAACTGGACCTCCGCGGTGCTTACAACTTGATTCAGATCCGGAAAGGTGATGAGTGGAAAACAGCCTTTAACACCCGCGATGGCCACTTCGAATATCTCGTCATGCCATTTGGACTCTGCAACGCCCCGGCTGTCTTCCAAAACTTCGTTAATGAGATCTTCCGGGATCTTCTATACGTCTGCGTTATTGTTTATCTTGACAACATTCTTATCTATTCTCCTGACCTAGAGACTCACCGTCACCACGTCCGCCAGGTGCTCAGACGTCTCCGAGACCACCAACTTTATGCCAAGTTGGAGAAGTGCCTGTTCGAGCGCACCTCCCTGCCCTTTTTAGGGTATATCGTGTCGGATCAAGGTCTACAAATGGACCCCGCCAAGCTCTCTGCTGTCCTACAGTGGCCCCGTCCGGTGGGCCTTCGGGCCATCCAGCGCTTTCTAGGCTTTGCCAATTATTACAGACAATTTATCCCACAGTTCTCCTCTCTGGTGGCTCCAATGGTGGCCCTCACCAAGAAGGGTGGCGACCCCAAATCATGGCCTTCCGAGGCCCAAGAGGCATTCAAACGTCTGAAAGCTGCGTTTGCCTCCGCTCCTGCTCTCTCTCATCCGGACCCTCAGCGCCCGTTTGTCTTAGAGGTCGACGCCTCCTCTGTTGGTGCCGTCCTTCTGCAGAAGTGCTCCTCGGGGAACTTGCGGACGTGTGGATTCTTCTCCAAGACCTTCACTCATGCAGAACGCAATTACACTATCGGTGATCGGGAGCTTCTTGCCATAAAGTTGGACCTAGAGGAGTGGCGCCACTTGCTGGAGGGGGCTCGCCATTCCATAGAGATCTACACGGATCATAAGAATCTTCTCTATTTACAATCTGCTCAGCGATTGAATCCACGTCAAGCCAGATGGTCGCTTTTCTTCACCCGTTTTAATTTCCTCTTACACTTCCAACCGGCTGAAAAAAACGTCAGGGCGGACGCTCTCTCTAGATCCTCCGACACGGTGGGGTTGGAGCCACCCCTGCAGCACATCATCCCCCCGGAATGGCTTCTTTCGGCATCTCCGGTAGACCTTCAACAATTACCTCCGGGGAAGACCTATGTCCGTCCTGCTTTGTGGCCTCGTGTCCTTAAATGGGGACATTCTTCTCGAACAGCAGGTCATCCTGGGATCCGCAAATCCGTACAACTCATCTCGAGATACTATTGGTGGCCCACCCTCGCGCAGGACATTAGGGATTTTGTCCTAGCCTGTACCTCCTGTGCTCGGAACAAAGTTCCTCGCCTCAGACCCGCGGGTGTGCTTCAGCCTCTCCCGGTGCCAGAAAAACCTTGGTCCCATATTGCTATGGATTTTGTCACCGACCTACCGGCCTCCTCCGGAAACACGGTCATTTGGGTGGTGGTGGACAGATTTTCTAAAATGGCTCATTTTGTGCCCCTGCCCGGGTTACCCTCGGCACCCCAGTTAGCCCAGCTATTCTTCCACCACATCTTTCGGTTACACGGGCTCCCTTTGCACATCATCTCTGATAGAGGAGTCCAGTTTGTATCTAAATTCTGGCCGGCTCTGTGTACTCAGTTAAAGGTCCAGCTGGACTTTTCATCGGCGTACCACCCTCAGACCAACGGGCAGGTGGAGAGGGTCAACCAAGTCTTAGGCACCTATCTGCGACATTTTGTCTCTGCCCGTCAGGATAACTGGTCTGACCCTCTCCCCTGGGCGGAATTCTCATATAATTCCCTAGACTCTGAGTCCGCTAGAGCCGCCCCCTTTTTTATTGTATTTGGGTTACATCCCCGCCCGCCTCTCCCCCCTAGCCGTTTCATGTCACGTTCCTGCCGTGGATGCCCAAGTACGAGACATCAAGTCACTCTGGCAGGTCACTCGTCAGGCCCTTCTTCAGGCTTCCACTCGTACTAAAGTTCAAGCCGATAGGTACCGGAGACCTCCCCCTGTATTTAAGCCAGGTGATAGGGTGTGGCTATTGGCCAGATACATCCGTTTTAAGGTACCCAGCTACAAGTTGGGCCCTAAATATTTGGGTCTTTTTGTTGTACTTCGTCAGCTTAACCCGGTCTCCTATAAGCTCTGCTTGCCTCCCACTCTGCGTGTCCCGAACGCCTTCCATGTCTCGCTCCTCAAGCCTGTGGTGCTGAATCGCTTCTCCCGTGGATCTGTCTCGCCTTCTCCTGTGGCCAACTCGGATAACATCTTTGAGGTCAAGGAGGTGCTGGCGCAGAAGACAGTGAGGGGGAAGCTGTTCTTTCTCATCGACTGGAAGGGGTTCGGGCTAGAGGAGCGTTCGTGGGAGCCGGAAGGCAACTTGTCACCAGATCTCCTTGCTAGGTTCAAAAAAAAGAGGGGGAGACCTAAGGGAGGGGGGGTTATTGTCATGGCGGCCGCGGGCGCCGCTGCCCCTGCGGCCGTTCCCCTGCCTGCTGGGGCGTCGGCGAGGGCATCGCGGTCACCCACGGCCACTCTCGCCCCCACACCGGCTCACTTACCTGGCCCCGCTCCTGTGCACGCCGCTCCTGTCCGTCCCGGCCGTCGTGCGCATGCCCGCCCCCTAGCGCACGCGCGCGATGGCTGGTCTAGATTTAAAGGGCCAGTGTCCCGGTAATTGGCTTATTGCTGGGCACTGGTCCTATATAAGGTATACGCCCCCAGCACTCGTTGCCAGATTGTTGGTGTGCTTAGAGTGAGTTTGGAGTGTCTTAGAGTCCGTATTGCTTACCCGTGTACCAGTCCGTTCCACTACGTTTCCTGACCTTGCCTGCTTGCCGCCTGCCCTGACCTTCTGCCCGTCTCTGACCACGAACCTCTGCCGCCTGCTCTGATCTTCTGCCTGTCCCCGACTACGCCTCTGGATTACGATACTGTACCACGCAGTACCCCGGCCGCCTCCGCAAGCAAGTCACGTCAGGGGTAACGACCTGGTAGCCTCACGCCGCAGCAAGTCCATCCCGCTTTGCGGCGGGCTCTGGGGGAAACTGGGGGGCTACTTTGATTCCGTTCCCTGGCGTGGCTTAAGCATCATCACTGGCGTTGGTCCAGCGAATCCACCGAACCCTTACAATTTTTTTTATAATAGGACCTGTAGTATTGCTGCATTTCAAAGCAGAATGACCCCAAAAATTATAAAAATGACTTATCAGCCACTGTTAAAAATTGTGAGGGAGAAATGCCACTTAAAAGCCACATTTCTGTTCCAAAGGACCATGATTATTGCTGTATCTCACAGCAACATGACCTCAAAACCATTGACAATGCGAAAACTTCTAAAGATAAAGTGAGTAAATGGAATACGGTGTTGTCATGAAACCTTGGTGTCTTTTACAGTCTCCTCACAGCAAAACCAGCAAAATGAACTGTTGGGAAAAGAGAATAAAAATTGCAGTAAGAAATTATCATTTTAAAAAAAAGTTTTCAAGAGGACCATTTCTGTTTGAAGAGGAATGTGAAGTAGACCGGCAACTAATCGGTGACCTCGGCAATTGGGGCCACAACATCATCAGAGATCCATGCCTGATTCATCTTGATGAAAGTCAAACGATCCACATTATCTGTGGAAAGCCGGATGCGTTTGTCTGTAATGACTCCTCCAGCTGTGCTGAAGGTCCGCTCAGATATGACGCTGGCTGCTGGGCAGGACAACACCTCTATGGCGTGGCGAGTGAGCTCGGGCCATTCGTCCATTTTGGATACCCAGAAGTCTATTGGGTCCGGAACACATCCAAAAACATCGGTGTTGAGACGCAGATAGTCGTGCACCATGATCTTAAGCTGGTCTCTGTGTGTTGGATGTGTGCCCTGCATTGCATGCGTTGGTGAGGTGGTAAATAAAGATTGCCAGAGGTCACCCATTAGGCTTCTGCCACCTTGCCTGCTGCTGCCGCTACGGCTACTTGGCACTCTACTGCTGTCACTTCGCTGATGTTGTTCCACCGTGACATTTGGGGAACGTGAAGCAGACGCAACAGATGTCTCCAGTTGATCAATCAGCAAGGTCTCCATTTCCTGCATTTTACTCTCTATTTGGGTGGGTGGAAGGAAAGTGCTGAGATTTGTTTTGTACCGGGGATCCAGGAGGGTGGCCACCCAGTAACTGTTGTTCATTTTGATGGCCTTAGTGCGAGAATCATGTTGGAGGAAATGGAGCTTCAAAGCTCTCATGTGAGTGATGGAGCCTTGATTTCCCAAGCCTCTGGGTCGTGGGTCACTAGCAAACTGATCTTCCTCATCTTCCTCCTCCGCCTCATATTCGCGGCTACCTCTTTCCAAGGCAGGGACGTCGGTAATGTCGGTGTCTAGGAATACCTCCTCCTCCTCCTCCGCTACCTCCGGCACAGCTTCAAAACAGCCCTGACTTGCCTGAGATGATGCACCCTGAGAGCTGATGCGCCACCTTGCACTAGCTCTGGACCCCAAACCACTGCCTAATGAAGACCGATGAAATTGTGAAACTGTCGGGCCTGTGGATTTGACGGAGAGAAAGGCTCCGTGTCCGCATCTGTGTCCGTCTCCTCCTCCGTCGCTGGCGAGACCTGTTGTTTCAGAGTGTCCAACGATCGTTCCAGAACTAAGATCACCACAATGCTCATGCTGACAAGGGCATTTTCTGCACTGACCATTTTGGTGGCTTCTTCAAAACTGGCAAGGATGGTGCAGAGCTCTTTCACCTGCCTCCACTCTCGGTGGCTCAACACCCCGAGGTCCGCACCGCTGCTTGTCAGGCCATGTGTCACTTCGTACAGCGTAATGGCATTGCGCTGCTGCCACAATCGCTGGAGCATGTGGAGGGTGGAATTCCAGCGTGTTGCCACGTCAACAATGAGACGGTTGACGGGGAGGCCGAGCTGACGCTGCAACGCAGTCAGGTGGGACGAAGCATGGTGCGAACGGCGGAAGTGCGAACTTAGACTTCGAGCCTTCCTCAGCAGGCAGTCCAGACCCGGGTAGCTCTTTAGAAATTTCTGGACGACAAGGTTCATGACATGTGCCAGGCAAGGGATGTGCTCCAGCCTACCAATCTTAAGGGCGGCCAGCAGATTTCGCCCGTTATCGCACACCACCTTGCCTGGCACAAGGTTCTTGGCACCCAGCCAGCGCTCGGTCTCGTTGCGGAGAGCCGTCCACAGCTCCTGACCTGTGTGTGGACGGTCTCCAAGACAGATTAATTTCAACACGGCCTGGTTTCTCTGGGCACGTGATGCCACCAGAGGACCTTGGGGGAAAGAACCCTGCACCATCCCTGCGGTATTGAAGAGCGTGCGCCGAGCCTGAGAGCCACCGTCACCCCCAGAGACATCCACCCAGCTCACCCAGTGAGCTGTCACAGAGATATAGCGGCCTTGGCCGTGCTTACCAGTCCATGTGTCGGTGGTCAGATGGACTTTTCCGGCCACAGATGCAGACAACGCGCTTGAAATTTTAGATGACACGTGGCTGGCCAGGGCAGGGACGGCTTTTCTGGCAAAGAAATGCCTGCTCGGTATCTGGTATTGGGGGCAGGCAAGGGCCATGATGTGGCGGAACCCATCTGTGTCCACCAGACGGAAAGGCAACATTTCCAAGGCCAAAAGCCTGGCAATGCCGACATTCAGGCTATTGGCTTTGTGATGATTTGGGTTAAAGTGTTTCTTCTGCTCCCAAACCTGGAAGACAGAAGGCTGTCTGCTAGACTGGCTGCTGTACGATATGCAGGTCTTCATCCTGGCGGAAGGAGAAGGGGTAGGATGGGTCTCTGGTGGTGCTGGTGGTTCTCGGGCGACGGTGGAGGCTGAAGCGGAGGCTGATCCCTGATCATGACTCTGAGAGACATGGGCAGCTGAGGAACACTTGGTGGTGGCGGAGGAGGAGGCGGAGACAGAGGGTGTGACAGTGGTTGGAGGCCCGGCGTCGGTCTGGCCTTTTTTGGCCAAGTGTTGCCTCCATTTCAACTCATGCATTCGTTGCATGTGACTAGACATGTTGGTGGTGGTTAACCACCTAAGTTCTTGCCTCTACTTAAGCGTTTACGGCAAAGGCGGCATATGACATCGCTGGGTGAATCAGAGGCTTGCTCAAAGAAGGCCCAGGCTTGAGAGGTCCTGGACCATTTTGACGGCGATAAGCGAGGAGCGGGGTTTGCGCTGACTGTGGCTGGCAGAATCATATCAGCGGACTTCTGCGACCGCCCTCTCCCTTTTTGAGGCGGAACCCGTACTGACACTACCCTATCGTCTTCCTCCTCGTCCAGTGATGAAGCGCTAGCAAGCAAATTCTGCTGAAAAAACCACGTTGGATCTGCAATGTCGTCATCATCATCATCAACACAGGTGACTTTGTCGTCCTGACATTCTGCATCCAGGAGTTGCGGGCTACAAGCAAGAGGGACTGCAAGGCGTTGCCGCCCTCCCGGTACTTTTTGCCGATTGACCGGCTTCCTTCTCCTCCTCTGATGGCATCAGTAACTGGGCGTCAGAGCAGAGAAAATCATCCTCTTTGGCCTCTTGATCTTTTAACATGCCTTCTGACCCCAACCGCATTTTGTCATCAAAGAGGTCTTCAGAAAATGGATTATCCACAGTGGTGGGTACACGAGTTGACATTTGGGCTGCTTCATGTTGGATGGATGCTGGTGATGCTGATGACGACATTTGTGGCCGTGACTGGGAGGACGAGGAGGTAAGACTGCTGGATGCAGGTTGCATTAACCACTGAAGGACAGATTGGCGATGCTGTTCGTTACTGAGATTCACAGGGCCCTGACCCAGCGATGACAGGCCTGACGGTCCTGCAACTGATGATCCGCTGGCATGCGTGTTGTCACCAGCACTGGAAGGAGCACCTTCTCTCGTACCTCTACCTCCATGTCCTACCCCCCTCTTTGCTCGCTTACCACCTGAATTTCGCTCCATGTTCAGAAATATAAAAATTTGAGAAGGTATGGAAGAGTTTTGGAAAGTCTCTTATTAAAAGACGGCAAATTACAGCTATTCTCAAATCCCTCAAATCAAAACAAAATTGCTGGATTCAAATATAACTGCAAAGTAGATCTATCAACAAAGCTGGCCTGCGCCAAAGTGAAAAAACACGTATCTGAAATGTATTCGGATAATACAAGGTATTTTTGGCACCTTTCAATTCACCTGTGGTGACTACAAAATTGCTGTATTCACATTTAAGTGCAAGGTGCCTCAATGAACAAAGCTGTAGTGCGACAAAGTCAAAAAACACGTATCTGAAATTTATTCGGATAATAAAAGGTATTTTTGGCACCTTTCAATTCACCTGTGGTGACTACAAAATTGCAGTATTCACATTTAAGTGCAAGGTGCCTCAATGAACAAATCTGGACTGGGCAAAAGTGCAAAAAACACGTATCTGTAATGTATTCGGATAATACAAGGTATTTTTGGCACCTATCAATTCACCTGTGGTGACTACAAAATTGCTGTATTCACATTTAAGTGCAAGGTGCCTCAATGAACAAAGCTGTAGTGCGCCAAAGTGAATAAACACGTATCTGAAATTTATTCGGATAATACAAGGTATTTTTGCCACCTATCACCCTGTGCTGACTACACTATTGCTGGATTCTAATTTAACTGCAAGGTGGATATATGAAAAAAAGGTGGAATGGGCAAAATTGAAAATGAACACCTATCTGAAAAGTATACTGATAATTAAAGTGGAGTTTTGCACCTAACAAAGAGACCTGCAGTTACTAGAAAAGATGTTTATCCTAATATAAGTTCAGGCTGCCCAATATCCAGGAAATATATCAATAGAAAACTGTTAATAATAAA
The DNA here is from genome assembly GCA_025379985.1 of Phyllomedusa bahiana. Lineage (NCBI taxonomy): Eukaryota > Metazoa > Chordata > Amphibia > Anura > Hylidae > Phyllomedusa > Phyllomedusa bahiana. The sequence goes on along the minus strand of JAODAL010008788.1, from coordinate 28,111 downwards.
GCTATTGCAGTGCAATGTCTACACTAAGTCTTGGTGAACTTTATAAAGTATTCTTTATAGAGCTTGTCTGTGTTCGCCCGCGGGCCCCCTCCCCCCCCCCCCCCCCGCGCTCACCCCCGTGACTTTACAGCGGAAGATGCTCCTTTAAAATTCTCTACCTAACTACATAAGATCTTCCAATCTCTAATCTAACTAAGTTGTAAGGATCACAGCTAACAGTAGAGCTTTCTCTGTGAAGAAATAGATTAATTTCGCTGAGCTGTTTGGACACAAGCAGAGCACACGTCCTTCTGCTCTGAGACGCTGAGAGACACTGAGGCTGAACAGGAAACGCTGTTCTATGTAAAACGAGGTCATGTGATTTTTCCAGCCAATCGCAACCATACACAACCCAGTCATGACGTCGCACACACATCTCACCCTGCTCTATTCAATAAGAAGATTTGCTGGCCGCCAAAATGACAGGAAGTGCCGAAAATGGCGCGATCTTAATAGATGATGCACAGATTTTAACTTAAATTATTGCATGATCTAAAAATTTCGATCAACGTAAAAACTGTGCCGATTTCAACTTTGTCGATAATAATTGCTCAACACTAGTATTGATAGGTGCCAAAAATACCTTTTATTACCCGTATACATTTCAGATAGGTGTTTTTTTCACTTTTGGTCAGTCAAGCTTTGTTGATAGATCTACTTTGCAGTTAAATTTGAATCCAGCAATTTTGTTTTGATTTGAGGGATTTGAGAATAGCTGTGATTTGCCGTCTTTTAATAAGAGACTTTCCAAAACTCTTCCATACCTTCTCAAATTTTTATATTTATTAACATGGAGCGAAATTCAGGTGGTAAGCGAGCAAAGAGGGGGGTAGGACATGGAGGTAGAGGTACGAGAGAAGGTGCTCCTTCCAGTGCTGGCGACAACACGCATGGCAGCGGATCGTCAGCTGCTGGACCGTCAGGCCTGTCATCGCTGGGTCAGGGCCATGTGAATATCAGTAACGAACAGGGTCGCCAATCTGTCCTTCAGTGGTAATGCAACCTGCATCCAGCAGTCTTACCTCCTCGTCCTCCCAGTCACGGCCACAAATGTCGTCATCAGCATCACCAGCATCCGTCCAACATGAAGCAGCCCAAATGTCAACTCGTGTACCCACCACTGTGGATAATCCATTTTCTGAAGACCTCTTTGATGACAAAATGCGGTTGGGGTCAGAAGGCATGTTAAAAGATCAAGAGGCCAAAGAGGATGATTTTCTCTGCTCTGACGCCCATTTACTGATGCCATCAGAGGACGAGAAGGAAGCTGGTCAATCGGTAAAAATCCCAGGCGGTCGGCAACGACTTGCAGTGCCTCTTGCTTGTAGCCCGCAGCTCCTGGATGCAGAATCTCAGGACGACCAAGTCACCTGTGTTGATGATGATGATGACGACATTGCGGATCCAACGTGGTCTTTTCAGCAGAATTTGCTTGAGAGCGCTTCATCACTGGACGAGGAGGAAGACGATGGGGTAGTGTAAGTACGGGTATTGCATCAAAAAGGGAGAGGGCGGTCGCAGAAGTCCGCTGATATGATCCGCCAGCCACGTCACGTAATCCCCGCTCCTCGCTTATCTCCGTCAAAAAGGTCCAGGACCTCTCAAGCCTGGGCCTTCTTTGAGCAAGCCTCTGATTCACCCAGCGATGTCATCTGCCGCCTTTGCCGGAACCGCATAAGTAGAGGCAAGAACCTGAGGTGGATAACCACCACCAACATGTCTAGTCACAGCAGCGAATGCATGAGTTGAAAGGGAGGCAACACTTGCCAAAAAAGGCCAGACCAAACCCCGGGCCCCAACCACTGCACACCCTCGTCTCCCCCTCCCCCTCCTCCCCACCCCCCAAGCTTCCCCAGCTGCCATGCCCTCCAAGTCATATCGGGGACAGCCTCCGCTTCAGCTTCCACCATTTCCCAGTACCACCACACCACCAAAAACCCCATCCACCCCTTCTCCTTCCGCCGTTTGCGACCTGCACGCCGTCATCGCCATCTAGCAGCCACCTTCTTCTTCCGGGTTTTGGGAGCAGAAAAAACACATTTAACCCAAACCATCCCAAAGCCAAAAGCCTTTTTGGGGCCTTGAAATGTTCCCTTTCCCCGTCTGGGGGACACAAATGGTTCCCCCACGTAGGGCCCTTTTCCTCCCCCCCAAACCCAATCCCGAGCGGGCATTTCTTTCCCAAAAAACCCGCCCCTGCCCGGCCGCCTCGTGTCATCTAAAATTTTCAAGCGCGTTGTCTCATCAGGCCAGAAAATCCACTGACCACCGACACAGGGACTAGTAAGCACGCCCAAGGCCGCATACTCTGGACAGCTCACTGGGTGAGCTGGAATGATGCTCTGGGGTGACGGTGGCTCTCGGGGCTCGGTGCAGCCTTCAAAACCGCAGGGAGGGCAGGGTTTTTTCCCCCCAAGGGTCCTCTGGGGCATCACGTGCCCAAGAAACCACCCGTGTGAAATTAAATCTGTTTTTAGACCGCCACACACAGGTCAGGAGCTGGGGACGCTCTCCGAAACAAGCCGGCGTGGCTCGGTCCCAAGAACCTTGTCCCAGGAAAGGGGGTGAGCAATAACGGGAAAATCTGCGGCCCTCCCTTTTTAAGATCGGTACGGAGCACATCCCTTGCTTGGCACATGTCAGAACCTTGTCGCCCAGAAATTTCTAAAGACTACCCGGGGGTCGGGACTGCCTGCTGAGGAAAGGGCCGAAAAGAAGTTCGCACTTTCCCCGTTCCCACCCTGCTTCGTCCCGCCTGGTTTGCTTTGCAGCTCACTTGGCCCCACTCAACCGTCTCAGGGTTGAGTGGCAACAGAAAAGAATTCCACCTCCACATGCTCCACGTTTGGGGCTTCAGCGCATCCATTACGCAGTACAAGTGACACATGGCCTGACAACAGCGGTGCGGACCTCGGGGTTTTGAGCCACCTAGAGTGTAGGCAGGTTAAAGAGATCTGCACCAACCTTTCCATTTTTGAAGAAGCCACCAAATGGAATCGGACAATCCTTGTCAGCATGAGCATTGTGGGGATCTTTGTTCGAACGATCGTTGGACACCTAAAAAACATCCCCCCGCCAGCGCGGAGGGGAGAGGACACAGATGCGTCACGGAGCCTTTCTCCTCCGCAAATCCACAAGCCCACAGTTTCACAATTTTTATCAGTCTCATTAGCCCCGTGGTTCGGGGGCCAGAGCTATGCAAGGGGCGATCAGCTCTCAGGGGGATAATCTCAGGCAAAATCGGGCTGTTTTGAAGCTCTCCCGGGGGCATAGGAAAGGAGGAAAGGAGGAGGTATTCCTAACACCGACGTTATCGACGCCCGCCCCGAAAGAGTTGCCGGAATTTGAGGGTGGGAGGAAAAAGGAAGACAGTTTGCTATGCCCCTCGACCCCGGGGCTTGGGAAAACAAGGGTCCCTTCTCACATGAGTGCTTGGGTGCTCCATTTCCCCAACATGATCCTCCCTAAGCCATCAAAATGAACAACATTACTGGGTGGGCCCCCCTCCTGGATCCCCCGGGACAAAACAAAACCACACTTTCCTTCCACCCCCCCAAAAGAGAGTAAAAATGCGGGAAAAGGGGACCTTGCTGATTGATCAAATGAGAATCTGTTGCCCGCTCACTTTTCCCCCAAAAGTCACGGGGGAATAACATCAGCGAAGTGACACATAGAGTGCCCAAAACCATAGCCAGCACAGGCAAGGGGCAGAAACCAAAAGGGTGAACCCCCTGGAAAACTTTATTTACCACCTCACCAACGTGCAATGCAGGGCACACACCCCCAACAAAAGACCAGCTAAGATCAGGGCCCCGACAACGCTCTCAACACCGATGTTTTTGGGAAATTTCCGGGCCCAATAGACTTCTGGGGGATCCAAAAAAGGACGAAAGGCCCGAGCCACTCCCACGCCATAGGGTTTTGTCCGCCCCGCACCAGCGTCATATCTAGCACCTTCACACACTGGGGGAGTCATTACAGACAAACGCATCCGGCTTTCAACAGATTAAAGTGGGTCGTTTGACTTTCACAAGAGAATCAGGCATGGGTCTCGAGATTTTTGGCCCCCAATTGCCGGGACACCATTTGTTCCCTACCTTTTACATTCCTCTTTAAAAAAAAAAGGTCCTCTTTAAAAATGTTTTTTTAAAAAGACATTTCTTACTGCAATTTTTATTTTCTTTTCCCAACATTCATTTTCTGGGGTTTGCGTGAGGAGACGTAAAAGACCCCAAGGTTCATGACAAACCCATTCCATTTACTCATTATTTTAAAGATTTCGCATTGTCAATGGTTTTTGAGATCATGTTGCTGGAGATACACTATAATTTTTTGGCCTTTGGAACAAAATGTGGCTTTTAATGCATTTCCTCCCTCACAATTTTTAACAGTGGGTTTGAAGTCATTTTTTTTTAATTTTTTGGGGCATCTGCTTTGAAATGCACAATACTACAGGGCCTATTATAAAAAAAATGTTTTTTTTCTAACAGACTTTTTCTTCACAAATTTTCCCCAAATGTCAAAAGGGTCATGCATTGAATTTTTGGGGGGAAATTTGCTTTGAAATGCAGCTAACTACAGGGCCTATTAAAAAAATGTTGTTTCAACAGACTTTGTTCTTCACAATGGCCAAAGGGCCAAGGGGCTGCTTTAAATTTTTTTTGGGGGATTTTTTTTGAAATGCAGCTAACTACAGGTCCTAAATTTTAAAAAAAATTTGTTCTTTTAAAAGATATTTTTCTTTACAATTGTCCAAAGGGGGTCAAGGGGCTGGTGGCTGTCAAAACAGGAATAGGTAGACCTGTTTTTTGGACACTATTGGAAAAAAACTTGTTTTTGCAAATCTTTAACAAGCTACAACCCGAAAGAAACAACCCCTTTTAAAACAAAGAAAAAAGTACAGAGACAAATTTCCCCACACGTTAAAAAAATGAAAAAAAGAATCCCAAAAAAAGGGCACCTGGTGGAACAGGAGCATTAACCACCAGTTTTTCCAAGTGAACTCAATTGGTCCGCACTTATACGGAGGGGCAAGCGTACCCAGGACAGGGGACAGTATATGTCCAGTGAAACTAAAAGGGTGATTGAAAGTCTCCTTTTTCCGGCACTTTTTAATCTGGGGTCCATGCAGGTTTGGGGCTCATGCTGTGGCCCAGGACAGGTATAGTCAATGTCCAGTGAAACTAAAATGGTGGTTGAAAGACTCCTTTTCCCGGCACTTTTTAATCTGTGGGTCAGACAGGTTTGGGGCTCATGCTGTGGCCCAGGACAGGTATAGTCAATGTCCAGTTCAACTAAAATGGTGGTTGAAAGACTCCTTTTTCCGGCACTTTTAAATCTGGGGGTCATGCAGGTTTGGGGCTCATGCTGCGTTCCAGGACAGGGATATTCAATGTCCAGTTCAAGTAAAATGATGGTTCAAATCATACTGCCTTCTGGCACTTTTTAATTTGTGGGTGATGCAGGTTTAAGGGTCATGCTGTGGTACAAGACAGGGATAGTGAATGGTGTGTGATTTTTTTTCTGTGGCTTTTATAACCTAAGTGTGTTGCCTAAGATGTAGCACGTATCCATTTGACTGTTGTGGATGTTAATTCCAGCTTCTCCAGCCCTGTTTGGGTGAAAGAATCTACTATCGACTTTCGACTATCTTGTCGATGATGGTCGACTATCGACCATCGACCGATGTCGATGGCCAACGTAATCGCTCAACACTAGTGGTGACTACAAAATTGCTGTATTCAAATTTAACTGCAAAGTAGATCTATCAACAAAGCTGGCCTGCGCCAAAGTGAAAAAAACACGTATCTGTAATGTATTCGGATAATAAAAGGTATTTTTTGGCACATATCAATTCACCTGTGGTGACTACAAAATTGCTGAATTAAAATTTAACTGCAAAGTAGATCTATCAACAAAGCTGGCCAGCACCAAAGTGAAAAAACACGTATCTGTAATGTATTCGGATAATAAAAGGTATTTTTTGGCACCTATCAATTCACCTGTGGTAACTACACAATTGCTGGATTCAAATTTAACTGCAAGGTGGCTCTATCAACAAATCTGGACTGGGCAAAAGTGCAAAAAACACGTATCTGTAATGTATTCGGATAATAAAAGGTATTTTTTGGCACCTATCAATTCACCTGTGGTGACTACAAATTGCTGTATTCACATTTAAGTGCAAGGTGCCTCAATGAACAAAACTGTAGTGCGCCAAAGTCAAAAAACACGTATCTGTAATGTATTCGGATAATAAAAGGTATTTTTTGGCACCTATCAATTCACCTGTGGTGACTACAAAATTGCAGTATTCACATTTAAGTGCAAGGTGCCTCAATGAACAAAGCTGTAGTGCGCCAAAGTCAAAAAACACGTATCTGAAATTTATTCGGATAATACAAGGTATTTTTGGCACCTTTCAATTCACCTGTGGTGACTACAAAATTGCAGTATTCACATTTAAGTGCAAGGTGCCTCAATGAACAAAGCTGTAGTGCGCCAAAGTCAAAAAACACGTATCTGAAATTTATTCGGATAATACAAGGTATTTTTGGCACCTATCAACCTGTGCTGACTACAAAATTGCTGGATTCTAATTTAACTGCAACTGGATATATCAACAAAGGTGGAATGGGCAAAATTGAAAATTAACACCTATCTGAAATGTATACTGATAATTAAATTGGAGTTTTGCACCTAACAAAGAGACCTGCAGTTACTAGAAAAGATGTGTATCCTAATATAAGTTCAGGCTGCCCAATATCCAGGAAATATTTCAATAGAAAACTGTTAATAATAAAGCTATTGCAGTGCAATGTCTACACTAAGTCTTGGTGAACTTTATCCAGTATTCTTTATAGAGCTTGTCTATGTTCGTCCACAGGGGCCCCCCCTCCGCTCCTCCCGTGACTTTACAGCGGTAGATGCTCCTTTAAAATTCTCTACCTAACTACATAAAATCTTTCAATCTCTAATCTAACTAAGTTGTAAGGATCACAGCTAACAGTAGAGCTTTCTCTGTGAAGAAATAGAATAATTTCGCTGAGCTCTTTGGACACAGGCAGAGCGCACTTCCTACTGCTCTGAGACGCTGAGAGACACTGAGGCTGAACAGGAAACGCTGTTCTATGTAAAACGAGGTCATGTGATTTTTCCAGCCACTCGCAACCATACACATCCCAGTCATGACGTCGCACACACATCTCACCCTGCTCTATTCTGTAAGCTGATTTGCTGGGCGTCAAAATGACAGGAAGCGCCGAAAATGGCGCGATCTTAATAGATGATGCACAGATTTTAACCTAAATTATCGCATGATCTAAAAATTTCGATCAACGTAAAAACTGTGCCGATTTCAACTTTGTCGATAATAATCGCTCAACACTACAGGTAAGAGTTGTTAGATCAATTGAGCCTTTTTTTTTTTTTTTCTTCTCAGTTCTTTATTTAGGCGTATAGGATTTATTGATGGCTCGTGAATTAGTAATTAGGGAGAGCCCATAGGAAGGTTTTGCGCTATCTCAGAGTGAGAATTTTTTTGTGAGCCCAGGTTTGTCTAGAAAGGGTACTACCTGGAGAGGTATGGGTTTTCTGGAAATATGTTGGGATGCCAGAATAGTAGTAGTATGACCAAAGAGAAGCAAGCTGCGCCCGAACTAGGTGTTGTTGTGGGGCTGGGATCCTTGGAGTGGGAGAGCCGAGAAAATGCGTCCTGCCCGTGCCCAAAATCTCACAGCAGGTTTGAAAAAAGGAGTGCGGTGTGAGCTGTCGTAGGGAAGCTGCTAATTGATTGTTACAGCTGTGATCTGGTCTAGCTTCAGCCCGATTTGAGTGGTGGTATATACTTCTTTATACAAGATGGCCGACGACTGTTTGTGTATTAGAGGTGTGTACGGGAGTCACCTCTAGAGAAAGTACTCCAGAAAGGGGGCTCAAGGTGCAGGCAGGCAAGAGTCCCGAGTAATCAGCTGAGCCGAGGTGTCTGGACTCACCGGCTAGGCTGCCTGGATTCGTGAGGTCTGGCAGCCAGTAGCAGTATATTCAAAATGGTCGCAGGTTCTGATTCAGAAGCGGTCTATGATGCGTGGCATTGAGTGTGCAGGCCAGGACTCACCGGGGTATTGCCGCGGCGTGTAGAATTGCACTGATGAGCTAGAGCTGTTTTGTCAGGCCTACGTGTTTCTGCTCTTCACCAGAGTGGGATGGTTGCCAGCTAATCGTGTAGGAGAGGGAGCGACAGTACTCACCACCGGAGTGTCTCTGACCGGAGCCTCTGAGGTACAAGTAAAAGGCCAGGATGATCGCGTGTGCTGCACTGAAGTCCATGTGTAGGAGTAAGCTGCACGTGGAAAGTGCCGGTCTTCCCTCCGCTATGTGTGATGGCGTGTGGCAGCGCGCTTGCAGTCGGGAGGTGAAATGGCCGCCGGCTGTAGGTGCAGGAGAGGGAGTGGCAGTACTCACCTCTGGAGCAACGCTGACCGGAGCGCTCGAGGTGTAGGTAAGAGGTCGGGATGGTTGCGTGGACCGCACTGAAGTCCGAGTGTAGGATCGGGCTACGTGTAGAGAGCGCCGAACTTTCCTCCGTTATGAGTAATGGTGCTTAGCAGTGCTCCCGCAGTCAGAGTAAGATGACCGCCGGTTGTATGTGCAGTGGGGGGGAGCGATGATATTCGCCACCGGAATATCGCTGACCGGAGTATCGCTGACCGGAGCTCCTGAGGCACAAGTAAGAGGCCGGGATGGTCGCGTGGACCGCCTTAAAGATTGTGTGCCAGAGCAGGTTGCGTGCGGAGGGAGCCGGGCTTGTCTCTGCTGTGAGTAATGGCGCGTGGCTGTGCGGCTGCAGGCCGAGAGTCACCGTTGTGGATTCTCGGCGGGCAGGGGTTCTTTATGGAACCGGAACCGGCCAGGTAAGTTCGGAAGTTTTCACCTCTCTCTGAGGGAAGTAGCGAGTCCAGAGACGATCTCTAGGGGTTTAGTTTAGCCGAGATAGCTTGCCGCTAGTGAAGAGCTCTTCTAACACGCTTCCGCCATCTTCAAGCGCCAGGCTACGCCCCCTGTTAGCAGTAGGTTTTGTGTATCGAGCTTGGGGTCTGTACAGAGGTGTGTCTACAGGCAGTGCTGGTTATGGTTTAATTGTCCCCTAATTTAGGCCTGTAATTTTATTACTATGCATCTCACAAATGGTGAAGGGGCTGAAGGTGCAGCATGCCTCTTGAGTTACTGATTGAGTTTCTCTAATATTAGAACCTGACCAGGTGCTGACTGCCTTCTCTTGACAGCTTGCCCAAGCCACAGGAAAGTTTTCAGCCCAGCTACCGCCTACATTTTCATGTCCAAGTAGCAATAACAATATAACGATATAACACAGCTGGCAACTGTGACATACTTTTACGTCAGAGGTGACGTCAGAGGGCACTTCCACTGCATAATAATGCATCATAAGGTCGAAAGGTGAAAAGAAAGAAAAATATAATTTTCTCCCTTCCACAATATTGATTTTTATCTATATAGTAAAAATAAATTACCATTTTTTTTTAAATAAAGTGCTAATTCTCTTATAATATTATTTTATTAACTGTGGTAAAAAATATTGAAACCATAAAATGTTAATTACTTACAGATTTACTTGCTTTATTTTAACAGCTGGCGAGGACATCTGGATGCTTAAGTTAATACTTCAAACATTAAAACATCAATTAATATTGTTTTAAACAAAAAGCAAATGGACAAGTTTAACATGTACTTTTGATGGCTTTTTTGATGTTTATTTTCAAACTAATGTTTGTGTAGGCAGCAAAAGACCAGAGTTAATATTTTTGTCATACAAATTGTCTGTGGACTGCAGTATAAAATAATTAAAATAATTAAACATTAATGTTATTTTTTTACATATTATCATTATAATATGTTCATTCAAAACAAATTACAAACCTTGAACCTTAACTTCAATGAACTTTATTGATATCTGCATGACATAGCACCTAGAGGCCCCAAAGTGATTTTCACAATTATCATCAGTTTTATAATTCTGTTTTGATGAAAAGGCAATGTGTAAATCACATTGATAAACATGTGATGATAGTTGCAGTGGTTACATTTTATTAATGGGCATTTCCTCATACTATCCAGATATTAATATAAATTAATCTGTTGAAGTCTACGTTATTCAGATATTGATATCTGCATGACGTAGCACCTAGAGGCCCCAAAGTGATTTTCACAATTATCATCAGTTTTATAATTCTGTTTTGATGAAGAGACAATGTGTAAACATGTGATGATAGTTGCAGTGGTTACATTATATTAATGGACATTTCCTCATACTATCCCGATATTAATATAAATTAATCTGTTGAAGTCTTTCTAATAGAAAATGGCCTTCTGGGGATACATTATTGGCTTATCCTGTTGTATCTCTGCTCTGTCTACTTTTATCAATTAAGTGGAAATATTCTTCTAGACCTCTTTTCATTCTCTAATAAATACCTGTGTGCAAGGCAGTGCCTGGAACACCTTTTGTAGGGATAATTGCAAGTATATGCTTGTTAGGCCTAGTTCACATCAGTGTCAGAGGTTCACAACCTCTGACGCAAATGCTGTGACTATCAAAGATAAACAATCTAAGCTTGTTAGAGATAAAAATTCTGCTTCATCCTGCCATGGTTATTCTCTCTATTTAATCAGGAAGAGAGATATGAACGGTAACCTAGAAACATTTGTGTGCACTTTCAGCAGATAAAATTCCCCTTTTCTCCTGACCAGGGCAATTTCAAAAGAGCAATGTATTTAGTAAACATCTTAATTTACTCTCCCTACATGTTGAAAGCTAATCAATATAATGAGAAAACCTCTTTAAGTACAAACCCTTCATGTTTGCTATTAAGTTGATCATATACTGGCAACAAGAATAATGAATGGGTGCTGTGGGGTTATGTTGTATGTAATCACTGGTTGAATGAAGTATGTGGCATAAAGCAAGAATAATAAAGTGCCCTCCCAATGGCTGAGTCAGGAAGGAGAAACATCTTTTTACCATCCAAATTTTGACATAAGAATTATGGGTTTTTTTCTATTATGGACTCAGCTTTGGGACACAATCAAATTTGAGTTTGAAACATCTTCTTCTCATTTACCTGGGAACAGACTAAGGATCCTACAAAACAAAACCACTAAATATTGGACTTCTTTGTTTTTTCTTTTCTTTGATTTCCATAACTGTCTTTCCACAAATTTATGTATGTCTTTTGTTTTGTCTTTTGTAACTAAGCACTATACCTTTCATATCAAAGCTTAAAACTTGAATATAATTGACTTTTTGAATCTTATTATCTCGTGAAAGTTTAAGGGCAACATGTCCCAACATGTCAACGCCAGTTTTTTGTTCTATTTTGCGGCAAACCCACTGTTTAAGACATATTCTTGTTGTAAATGGACTGTCGTACACAAAAACTAGGCGCATTATACGCCGGGCACGACACTTTGTAATGCGCCTAAATATAGTGCACTTTGCACCCCCATCGCGAAATGCGCCTATTGAGGCGCCTTACATATGTTATGTGCCCCTGTCAGGCAGTGAGCCTCGATAGACGCATACCATATACTACCAATGATATGCTATGTGCCGAGTGTTGAGCAATGCGCCCTTTTTTGATACAATGCCCCCTTTTTTGATACAGTGCCCTCTTTATTGATACAATTCCCCCTTTTTTGATACAATGAGCACTTTTTTGATACAATGCCCCCTTTTTTGATGCAATGCCCCCTTTTTGATACAATGAGCCCTTCTTTGATACAATGCCCCCTTTTATGATGCAATGCGCCCTTTTTTGATATGATGTGCTATTTTAGGCACATTAAGTAATCTATGCAAGGTATACCTGATGCCAATTTTTAGAAAGTATCGGAATTTCAGGCGCACTTTACACTGATTTTATGCGCCTAAAACCGGCATTGATATGCCACTTTTCAGACATGTCGCCCTAAATGTTTTCTTGTATATGTATTCTGTTTCAGTGTTAGAGTGCAGCTGATAACAGTGAGAATGTGGTGTGTGAAATTAGGATTTACAGTCCATAATTAGTGGCAGTGCTAGGATATGTTCACACGAGGTAATTTCGGCATGCATTTCACCACGTATTTGTGCTCTAATATGAGCGAGATGCGTGCCAAAATTACAGTAATCCATAGTTCTCATAGGGATTCTGGTAGGCCAGAGTAAGAAGATGTATTCTCAGGGCCCTCTTAAAGCTATGAGAGTCCTGGGTGTGCATGATTCCAGAGAACTGTTCCAGAGAGCTGGTGCCGCACATGTGAAATCTTGGAGATGGGCATGGGAAGCTCGGATGATTGAGGAATGTAATTTGATATCATCAGCAGAGCGGAGAGAGCAGGTAGGGTGGTAGACAGAGATGAGGGAGGAGATGTAGGGAGGAGCACCACTGTGGAGAACTTTATGGGTGAGAGTGATGAGTTTATGTTGTACTCTATACTGAATTGGTAACCAGCGCAGTGACTGACACAGGGTAGAGGCATCAGTATAGCGGCTGGAAAGAAAGACAAGCCTGGCTGCTGCATTCAGAACAGATTGGAGAGGGGAGAGTTTGCAGAGAGGGAGACTGATAAGCAAGTTGTTACAGTAGTCGAGACGAAAATAAATAAGAGCAACAGTGAGAGTTTGAGTTGGTTCAGCAGTGAGAAAAGGACGGATTCTGGAGATGTTCTTGAGGTGCAGGTGACAAGAGCGGGCGAGTTATTGGATATATGGGGTGAAGGACAGATCGAAATCTAGTATAAACCCAAGACAGCGGGCCTGCTGCCTAGGAGTTATGGTGGTGCCACACACTGAGACATAAATAGCAGGGTAAGGTCGGTTAGTAGATGGTGGGATGACTAGAAGTTCCGTTTTAGTAAGGTTTAGTTTAAGATACTGGGAGGACATCATGTCAGAGACAGCGGACAGACAGTGACTGGTGTTTTGTAGCAGAGCGTGAGTGATGTCTCATGAAGAGGTGTATAATTGAGTGTCATCCGTGTAGAGATGGTACTGGAAGCCAAATCTGCTGATGGTTTGTCCAATTGGTGCTGTGTAGATAGAAAAGAGGAGAGGACCAAGAACGGATCCCTGAGGAACCCCGACAGCAAGAGGAAAAGGAGAGGAGGTAGAACCTGCAAATGAGACACGGATGAAGCTATTAGAAAGGTAGGATGAGAACCAAGCGAGTGCAGTGTCTTGGAGGCCAATGGCGCTGAGAATAATGAGGAGAAGTTGGTGAGCTACAGTGTCAAAAGCTGCAGAGAGATGCAGAAGAAGCAACAATGAGTAGTTGCCCTGAGATTTAGCAGTGAGATGATCATTGGAGACTTTAGTTAGAGCAGTTTCTGTGGAGTGTAGGGTGCGGAAACCTGATTGCAGAGGATCGAGAAGAGAGTTAGTAGAGAGATAGCTGATTAGGCGAGAGTAGACCAAGCGTTCCAGGAGTTTAGAGATGAAGAGAAGGTTAGAGACTGGTCGGTAGTTGGCAGCGCAGGATGGGTCCAGAGAGGGCTTTTTCAGTAAAGGAGTTATAACAGCATGTTTAAAGGAAGATGGAAAGATCCCAGTGGAGAGAGAGAGGTTACAGATTGCAGTTATGTGAGAGAGGACAGCTGGAGAAATAGAAACACACGATGTACTGCGGCGTGTACTGTACGCACCGCAGTACATTGTGTAAACATACCATTTGTGTTCCTGGGTCTGTGGACTGCCTGCACATATGTGTTATGTTCAAGTTGTAGCCTAAGAGAAGGCCAGTATGAGAATGACACGAGGAATATAATACCCCTTTGGTCGAAAACATGTTGCACAGCCGAGAGGGTTCTGCATGTCTATGACAAATTAATGGCAGCAGTTGGACAACATCCCCCGTGTGTGTCATGGTAGATTGGTTGCATCAAGCAGTTAATTGAGTAACTGACAGTGTGATACTGTAACACATTACACAACAATAGAAATTGCTTTAAGACAAAGGAGGACCTTGATCTTAATAATAATCTTAATAATTTCAGATTTACTGATCAGTTTATTGAGTGACTGCATAAATCTGTTGTCAGTAAGATAGTCTTGGTGGTAGCCAAAATATTATTTATGTATACAATTGTCTATATGAGTATGGCTTGGCATAGTGAAGTGAACAGAGTAGAGTAGTGGTACCGGACAGCAAGGCCGGGACGACGGGTAGGCAGAGGTAGGCATTCGCCTAGGGCGCCTACCTCTCCCTGTCACTAAGGGGCGCAAGCAGGGGCCCCAAACCTCGCCAGGCTCCAGACTGCTGCCATGGGCCTGGAGAGCCGGCTCTGCAGACAGTATCGGACAGGCTCACCGGAAGATCCTTGGTTCCTCCAGTAGGCCACGGGACTGACAGAGCAGGGCCGCCGGGTCCTCATAGCGCTGAGGACCCGACGCAGCACCGTGCTGCTCAGCTGGGCAGCGCCGTGATGAAGTGAGCTCATTGCGACGCTGCCATCTCCTCAGCCGCACAGCCGCCATAGGCTGTGCGGCTGAGGAGCTGCCAGAGGAAAATCCCGGGGCTGGCGACGTGATGACATCATCATGCCTCCAGTGTCCGCCTGAAGAGGAGCGTGTGGCCAGAAAGCAGGTAAGGTGAGTATTAATGTTGTTATTTTTACCTACCTGAGTGCCCCTATATACCTGCCTGAGTGTCTCTATATACCTGCCTGAGTGCCCCTATATCTATATATCTGCCTGAGTGCCCCTTTATACCTGCCTGAGTACCCCTATATACCTGCCTGTGTGCCACTATATCTATATACCTGCCTGAGTGACCATATATCTATATACCTGCCTGATAGTGAATATATATATATATATATATATATATTATATACACACACACCTGCCTGAGCGACCCTATATCTATATACCTGCCTGAGTGACCCGATATTTATATATCTGCTTGTCTAAGGGTACAATATCTATATACCTGCCTGATTGAGGAGACATATATACCTGCCTGACTGAGAGGGCATATCTATATACCTGCCTAACTGATGGGGACCTATATATACACCTGCCTAATTGAGGGGATATATATACCTGTCTAACTGAGGGGACTTATATACCTATATAAGTAAGGAGTTCCTGGAAATGTGAGGATTCTAAGATATTTGTGTCCAAATCTGCAGGGACGTGTGTTGGCAGGGAGAAATCCACATGAAGGTGTGAACCGGATGGAGAAGAAAAGGGAAAGTGAACGACTCTGATCAGATAAGGCGTCTCCTGTGAGTCACTAAATGTAACTGCAGTGTAATCACTTCTATTTCTGCTGAGCCTACATACAACTAGTATCTACCACTCTATAATCATTGTATGGAGGTAATATACAGTCTGCAGAGCCTACATACAACTAGTAGCTACCACTATATAATCACTGTATGGAGGTAATATACAGTCTGCAGAGCATCTACTTACAACTAGTATCTACCACTATCTGGTCACTGTATGGCGGTAATATACATCTTCAGAGCCTGTGTACAACAGATGGTTACATGTGGTTGTCGCGTTCTGTCAGGGTCTAGCAGGATTATTTGATCCTTAAGTAGTAATAGTTTTGGGTCTTGGTGTTGTAGGAGTGTTTTTTAGTAACAGATTTGTCTGGTATACTGGCTCCATGTATAGGTGTATTATTCAGTGACAAGTATTTAGGGGTATTACACTGTCATATGGAGGAGAGCACTTTTGAAAAAGCAAATTTGCCATCGCTGATTTTCATTGTACAGTGACTGCTGAGGTGATGGACGGGATCTATGTGTAATATGCAGAAAATTAGTCACAGGAACAGAAGGTTTTCCTATGTAACAATCCACGCTGCAGTTCACAATGTGGCGTGAAAATTCAGTGTGAAACTAACCCTACTGAGCAAAAAGTAACACAGAGGGCCTGCATCCTGGATGTTTTAGGACCCTTGCAACGCTCCTGGGTGCAGGTATGACTAGTAAGAAGTTATTAAGTGGGAGAGAGTAACTGGTGCAGGGGGCAGACTGGTGCAGGGAGGAGAGAGTAACTGGTGCAGGGGGAGAGAGTAACTAGTGCAGGGGGGCAAGAGGGCCTTGCGCAGGGGTGAGAGGGCCTGGCGCAGGGGTGAGAGGAATTAGTGTGGGGGGGTGCAATTTTTTTGGGAGCGAGAGGGGGTGCCAGTGGCTGTACTTGCCTAGGTCACCAAAATGCCTTGTCCCGGCCCTGATGGACAGAACCACAATCTTTGCTGTGCAGGTACTGCAATGAAAGGGCTGGAACCTTTCTGCATGCTCTATTGAGACTTACTAATTCTTAGTGTAGAAATCTGACCTCCACAAATCATACACTAAGCACCCAGGAAACTTCTTTAGGCTTCTTTCACATAGACTTTTTTCAGGCATTTTAAAATGCATAAAAACATATGTTCAAAAACTAATAACGCCTTTTTTAAATGTTAAATAGATGTTTGGGTCATTTAGTCTCACTTTTTACATGCAATTTTCTTGGTGTTTTTCAGATACTTTGCAGAAGGCCAAAATATGCTCCATTAAAAAGAAAAAAAAGCAACTGGGCCTCAAAATGCCGCAAAAACTGCTTTGTGTGTGTCACATAGGTCGTGGATCTGCTGCACCACTAGCAAGCAGTGGTATAAGCCGTGTCGGGGAACGGAATATAAAGAGCCTCCTGGTCTTCATCAGCGCCCACCACAAGGTAGGTTTATCTTGTGCAGCAGGAGTGTCCCAGGTCGCCCCCCTGACAAGACTTGTTTGCGGTGGCAGTCAGGGCAAGCAGAGTACAGAATCATAGGCAATAGTGTGGTCGGTGGCAGGAAGAGAGATCAGGGTAGGTGGCAGGCAACATAGTCGGAGCTGGTACAGAGTAGTAGAACTGGTACAAGGTAATAACAGGAACACAAAATACTAGTTTTCTTTAGGGCATGAGCACCAAAGATCTGGTAGAGAAGTCAAGGGGTGGGAACAAGATATGGGATCAGCACCCAGCATTGAACCAACTACTGGTGCGCTGGCCCTTTAAATTCCACAGAGCTGGTGCACACACACCCTAGGGAGCAGGGATGCACACACTGGTACACAGCAGAGGAGCACAGAGAAGCAGGACCGGGAAGAGGTGAGTATACTGCAGCAGGGATTCAGGAGATACGAGCTAGTCCGCTCAAGGAGGCCGTGGCACGACTCATTACAGTGCTTAGTAAGTTTTCTATTTCACTATAGACCTAGAAATAAATATCTGACTTAAAAAAGAACAATTTAAGTCTGCATTAATGTCCAATGACAATTTCTATATATAACACATACACATTTTCCATTACATATTTCATTAAATACTGTGTAGTTTGTAATTAATGTTTCAAATGCATAAAAAGTCTATTTCTGAGTAATCATATTCCCTACTTATTATTATTATCATTAGCTTTACATTCTTTTTATATTCTTTTCAAATTGTCAATTTATTTGGGTTCATAGAACAGACTGTCATTTGCATTTGGCCGGTTTAAGTAACTCACTATGGATGTACTTTCAGGATGTTTATTGAAATTGAGAGTAGTTTTCTATAATTATTTCTCAGTTTCACAATGTACAATCAGTTAATTACTAGTGATCATGTTGGAAAACATCCTGTGTTTCTTAGGCCTCAGTCAAACAAAAAAAAACAAAAAAAAAACAGAAAAGTTGGAAAATTTTCCATTATCTCACATTGCTTGGGCAAGATAACTAGAACACCAACTACAGATCACACTTTTTCATTAATACAGAGGTAGGACCCACTATGGCAAATAATAGAGCTAAAAAATTGACAAAAATAAATCCCTAACAACATTATGTCAATCTTGTTTCACTCTTCAACTAATACTGATGTTGATTCCTCAATGGAAACAGGTACAATAAATATAATGCTAACCTAGTTCTCAGAATACCAAACACAGACTCGTTATTTAAGTCTGGTGACTGACTTGGCCAGGGTAGATATTTAATGTAATTACCATGTGAAAATGAAGATCCATTGCACCTAGCAGTGTAGATTGTCAACCTGAAGGACTGTATTACCTTCTTGGTTGGAGTTGGTCACCTATGATATCCAGATGTTTTTGAGTTATTACCTTACCTTTGGCAATAACTATTGGACCAAAAGAATGCCATGAGATTGAAACCCAAATTATACAGGAAATCTCACCATGCTTGAAATATGCTAGCAATGATATGCTGTGCGCCTTTTTTGACTACGATACAGGTCATGGAGCTGTGGCTCCTGAAACCTCCGGAGGGGCTATGGTGTGCACACCATAGCGGGCGCACCATAGCCCCTTCGGAGGTTTCAGGAGCCATACGCTCCATGATCTGTATCATAGTCACTCTTTGACTCCTCTTCTGATCTCATACATCACTCTCTTGGTCCCCTGAAGAGACCGTGGTGGGTCGAAACATGTTGGGACATTGTATGATGACCACATAAGGGTAAGGTTGGAGTCTGTAGGGTGAGTCTCTGCACCGGTGTGGGGTTGCCCTTTTCAGGGCGAGTGCTCTACGCTTTTCACTGGTGTAAAGATCCCCAGTGACTTGTCAGAGTGAGTTGTTTATTATTTGTGCTGTTATTTAACGGTACTTATGTTTTTGGATACATGCATTTATCCATATGTAATATTTTGAGTGCTCAGCCGCATAATATTTTAAACTGTGAAGTAAAAGTTATATTTTATATTGCGCACAATTATCATACGCACTCTAATTTTTTTTGTTTTTTTCCTTTTGTGCGATGGAGTAATCACTCGATACTATTTATATTATCGGGAATAGGTTCTTTTTGCATTAAACATGCTATACAAGGCACACGACATTCCAGATTTTTGACAGGTTCATTCATTCAGACGCATTATACACTCATTTAACGCGCTTTAAAAGTGGCGTGGAAGTGCCTCTTTTTTGACATGTCGCCCTTAGTTTTGAAGGGATTAATTTCAGATTTTGAAATTCCAGATGTTATTTTTATTCATGTTCTTTGTAATTAATGTTATACTTGTTAAAGAAGTTATGTTTTCCAGATAAGATTATGATGAGCAATTTCGGGAATTGGATAATAAACATATTCATTGTTTTGACAGTATAACTTTGTGCCAACATATATGTTATAAATATATCTTTTTTGGGCGTAAAATCTAAGGAAAAACTGTGGAAAAAAATTCTAAGAATTGTCAGAACAGGATATTAGAGATAATGTATGCCAATATATTTGTGATTCTAAGCCAGATATTTCTCAAGAGTTGGGGAGGAGATAATTAATTCAAGACAGTGTGATGCAACTTTTGCTATATATTCCTGCATCTCTATGTTAATAAACCAGTTCTGATTCACAATCCATATGTGTTTGTGGTTCATTACTCTAGGCCTCCAGGGAGGAGGGGTTCATAATGTGTGACATAACTGATTTGAATCTCTAATGCCATAGACAGAGCAGTTCTAGAGACTGTGATAACACTATGGCGCATAGTTTTTAAACTGATAGCTAATGGCCACACAAGTAAAATGATTGGTTAACTGCGTAACTGCCATTAATGGCTTCATCAATGGCAAAGCAATTTTCCAGTGAACAGCAGCTCTACCTGAGAAACTGCACGACCATTAGCTATTAGTTTAAAAACTATGCTAAACAGCAGGTGTGTTTTAGATGCTCTATGTGGCCTTATCCCCAATGTTTTTAAATGGTTTTACAGCCTTTTTCATAGCTCCGCTTTTGTTCCTACTTTGATATATTGCTCTGATGTTCTGCAATGGATCTTTACTAATGATAGCATGTACCTTGCTCATCTGACTGTGAACTAGTCACTGTCTCAATGGGCATGTATCTGCATACATGGCACTTGACCACTAAGGTCAGGGATTTGTCTTTCATTTTATTGTACTGAATCGTTTTTCTCATGCCGTTTATAAAATCAGTTTAAAATGTTTCTGTTAATCTCAAATTCAATTTATGGGTAGTATTAGAAGAGCTGTCTTCATTTCATAACATGTCAATATTACAAAACATTAAAAAATAGTGAAGACATTGTTTTTGACTAGTTTAGAGAAAATTCCTTTAAAGGAGCCTGTCACATTGAAAACACTATCTGATTTGCTGACAGCATGTTATAAAGCAGAATAACCTGAACAGTTTGATAAGTAGCTTTGTGGGGAAAGAGTAGAACTTCTCCTAAATCCCTGCTTGTCACGAGTGGTCCCGCAGCCCCGCGCCCGGGCTGCGGGCGCACTCGTGCTGCCGCCTGTCGGGTCCCGGCGGCGACTGCCGGTCCCACGGGTCGGGTCCCGGCTCCCCCCTTACCTGACTGCACTCCGCGTTCCTCCCGCCCTTTCCTGGCCGGCGGTATGCGCATGCCCGCGCCTTAGGCGTGCGCCGCCGTCTTCGGGGATTTAAAGGGCCAGTACGCCCATTATTGTTAAAGGCTGGCAGGTGACCCTATTTAACCTCCTTCCTTCCGGGTCACCTTTGCCGGATCTTTAGTGCCGTACTGCCTAGAGAAAGCGTCTTCTGCCTCATAGCCTGTCTTCCGTGTACCGAACCTTTACGCTCCTGTTTCATAACCACGAACCTTTGCCGCCTGCCCTGACCTCTTGCCTGTCCCCGACTTCGCCTACGTCTCACGATTTTTTACCACGCACTGCCGTGGCTGCCACCGCAAGCAAGTCACGCCAGTGGGGCGACCTGGTAGTTCTCCGCCGCCGCAAGTCCATCCCGCTTTGCGGCGGGCTCTGGTGAAAACCGGGTTCTACTTAGATTCCGCCCCCTGGTACGGCTTACACCATCGCTTGCGGTGGTCCAGTGGATCCACTATAAGCATCCGTTACACTGCTCTAGGTTAATCATAGAAAAATGGGACATTATTTACTCAAAACACAAACACAAGGTCAAACTTACAGCTTAATGCCTGGACAATAGACTGAATCCAGTAACTGTCAAAACAAACCTCTGTGCTATGTGGGAAAGATATAACAGGTACAGAAAACTAATGAGCAGCAGCTAACACACCCATTAACTAGGAGAGCAACTGAACAATAAAAAAACTGCACATTGAATAAGTATCAGTTCACACCAGTATGCAAAAAGACAAAGTATAATGCATGGGCAGACTGCACTAATGCAAAATACTGATATGACAACCACTCACACACCTACCATACATGAGGGGGTTGGTTGCTAGTATTATAATTGCATATAGATAAGGCGATACAAATGGCGTCATTTATTTAGATACATGTAGTACACCATGCTGGCTTACAACCTATGACGCCTCTACTATTTGATTGGGTGGGCTGGGAATACTATGCCTTTAAACAATTTGGGACCACTCATATGATGATGTCATGTATTTGGAAACTTCTGATTTATTCTGGTATATTGGCAACATCTGAGTAAATTAGAGAAATACCTGTGGCTGTATTTTATTTCATACCAGAAACACACTGCTTGTTTGTGTAACATCATGGGAAAGTGTAAATAAACCAGCCAAGATATCAGGAATAGAATCGTGGACTTGCACAAGTCTGAATCATTCTTGGGTACAATTTCCAGATACCTCAGGGTGCCTCGTTCATCTGTACAAACAATTATACACAAGTACAAACAAGATGGGAATGTCCGGCCATCATACCGCTCAAGAAGAAGACGGGTTCTGGGTCTCAGAGATGAATGTGCTTTGGTCTGACATGTGCATATCAACCCAAGAACAAAATCAAAAGACCTTGTAAAAGAATGCTGGTGGGAAACTGGTAATTTTTGTGTCATTATTCACAGTGAAGTGAGTATGTATCAACATGGGGTGAAAAAGGGGCCACTCTGCCAGGAAGAAGCCATTACTCCAAAAGAAACATACAAAAGCCAGATTAATATTTGCAAATGTACACAGGAACAAAGACCTAAGTTTTTGAAGACATGTCCTGTGGTCTGTCAAAATTAAAATTGAACTGTTTTATCCATAATGACCATTGTTACGTTTGGAGGAAAACAGGAGAAACTTGGAAGTCTAAGAACACCATCCCAACTGTGAAACAGGGGTGGCAGCATCATGTGGGATTGTTTTGCTGTAGGAGGGGCTTTTCACTTCACAAAGCAGATGGCATCGTGAGGAAATAAGATTTGGCAATACTGAAGCAACAGCTTAAGACATTAGCCAAGAAGTTAAAGCTTGGGCAGAAATGGGTCTTCTAAATGAACAATGACCTGAAGCATACTGCCAAACTCATTACAAAGTGGCTTAAGCATAACCAAGTCAATGTTTTGGAGTGACCATCACAAAGCCCTGATCTCAATCCTATTGAAAATATATTTGGGCAAAGTGGGAAAAACCGGTGCAAAGCAAGGTGGGTCTAAAAAATATGGCTCTGTTACACCAGTTCTATCAGGAGGAATGGTCCAAAAATTTTTTTTTTACCAACTATTGTGAGAAGATAGTGGAAGGATAGCCAAAACGTTAGACCCAAATCAAAAAGTTTAAGGGCAATGCTATCAAATACTCATGAAATATATGTAAACTTTTGACTTTGCAGAAAGTAATAAATCTTTCTCTCTCTCTCTCTCGCTCTCTCTCTTCCTCCCTCTCTCTCTCCCTCTCTCTCTCTTCTCTCTCTTTCTCATTATTCTGGCATTTGACAAGCATATATAATTTTGGTAATCCTAACTGACCTAAAACAGCTATGGTTTATTCTAATTTCATGTCAGAGAGTGAGAAAAACATGCATCTGTGTCTTTTTATATAGTGTATTTCAGGATACACCTGTTATTTCTTTCCCATGTAGCACAGGGACCGGTGTTGCCTCCTGCTGGATTCAGTCTATTGTCCAGCGATTGATCTGTAAATATGTTAAGAAGTCCAGTAGATAGTCTTATCAGTGAATGACAGCACACTCATACAATAATGTCCATAATTTATAACACTGCATACCAACTCCTTAACCCAGAATAAGTAGTGCTTTAAAGGGGTTTTGCCGAATTATTTCATACCTCCTTTTATCAGATTTCAGTTCGTGTGCTCAAATGGGGCATGTGTGTTTCCTTGAATTGCTTTATCTTGATAAAAGAAGGCTAAACATCATCTTGCCTTTCCTTCTTTTAGTAAAAGAAAAGTGTATTTAAAAGGATTGGGAGTAGCTGGGGGAAAAACCCTTTTCCTTTTCGGCCCACAAGGGTCCTAGGTTCAAATCCCTGCAAAAAACCAAACCCTGGGGTTTTTTTTTTTTTTTTTTTATCAAGGGCATTTCCCCTGATGGAGGTTTCTTTTTTATTTATTTGCATTTTTTGGGGACAAATTTTACAAAGGGGGAAGTACAGGGGGCCGGGAGTGGGAGGGGGAAGGGCACCTGGGGTTTAAAATGCTCAGTAGCTGCCGGGAGAGGAAAAGTGATGTTGAGCATATGCGCCCGGGGACTTAGGACCCTCATACCCCTGGCCATATCCCTGGGATGAGCTGTAAAAAAGGAAGGGCCCAAAAGGAGCAGTTTAAAACAAAAATGGGCAGAATTTTTAATAAAAATTTATTTGTTGAGCGATGAGTTGGTTTATCGACAGGGGCGATAGTCGATAGCCCTGCCACCATCGAAAAGGGTTTTTTCGATGGGTCGATAGTCGATCATCCCCGGGATGCCCATTAAAGGTTATGGGGAGGGGGCAACAAAACCTTCAGTCTTACACCCAAACAGGGTGGAGAAGCGGGAATTAACGCCAAAAACAGTCAAATGGTACCTGCTCCCATCTTAGGCACAACATTAGGCAATAAAAGCCCCCCCCCCCCCCCCCCCCCCCCCCCCCCCCCCCCCCAGAAAACAAACCCACACCATTCCATATAAATGGCTTTTTTACCACAGCATGCCCCTTTAAACCTGCATCCCCCAAAAATTAAGAAGTGCCAGATGGAAATTATTTTTTGGGAACCTCTTTTTATTTTAAAATGGGACTTGAATACCCCTTTTCCTGGACGCAGCAGGGCCCCAAAAAACCTGCATGGCCCAAGTTTAAAAAAAGTCCCGGAAAAAAAGTAGTCTTTAAACCACCATTGTGTTGAACGGGGCCCTTGAAAAACCCCTTCCTGGACCCCCAGCATGCCCCTTTAAACCTGTCGGGACCCCAAAATTAAAAAGTCCCGGGAAAAAGGGTCTTTAAAACCACTATTTTATTAAAAACGGGGACTTTGGGACTAGAACTGCCCTGGACCGAAGCATGACCTTTAAAACCCTGTCTGACCTCCAGATTAAAAGTGGGGAAAAAAGGATTTTTTTAAACCCAACAAATTTTAGTTTAACGGGACATTACTGCCCCGTCCTGGGCCACAGTATCCCAAATTTAAACTTGCCCTTGCCCCCCCAGATTAAAAATTGCGGGAAAAAAAAGGGTATTTCAACCACCATTTTATTTAAAATTGACCATTGAAAAACCCATTTCCTGGCCCGGAGCAAAACCTTTAAAACCTGTTGCCCCCGATTAAAAAGTCCCGGGAAAAAAGTAGTCTTTAAACCACCATTTTATTAAAAGGGGACTTTAACTTTTTTTCCCTGCCCAGGGCTACAGCTTGACCCCCAAAACTGCATGACCCCAGTTTTAAAAAAATGCCGGGAAAAAGGAGTCTTTCAAAAAAAACATTTTAGTTGAATCGGACTTTGGGGACTATCCCCCTGCCCTGGACCGCAGTATGACCTTTTAAACCCTTGTCTAAACCCCCAGTTTAAAAAAGTCCCGGAAAAAGGAGTTTTTAAAACCACCCATTTTATTTGAACGGGAAAATTTGGGAACGATACCTGTACTGTGCCCCCCGGCATGCCCCCGGGGCCGGAGTTACATGGGTGCAGTGAAAAGGCCCAAAGGCTGGCGTCCGTCTTTATTAACACGCGGGTTTAAAAAATTGCCCTGATGACGCAGAAACGAAAACGTCGTGTGAAGCAAGTGGGGAAGGCGGAAGTGTGAAAAACTCCAGCCTTCCTCATTTCCACAGTAAGACCGGGGTTAGCGTTTTTGCCCCTCCGTTTGAGTGGGACCAATTGACCCTTAAATTGGAAAATACTCGGGTTTTAACGCCCCTGTTCCACCCAAAGGTTTCCCTTTTTTTTTGGCTTTTCTTTTTTCTCATTTTACTCAACGTGCTGGGGGAAATTTGTCTCTGACTTTGTTCTTTTTCCCAAAATTGCTCCATACCCCAGTCCTCTGAAAAACCTACATCTGGTTTAAAATTTTCCCCGTACCTCACTTTTACAATTAAAAGGGAAATTTTTTTAACAGTATTTTTTACATGCAAGGTTTTTTTGTAGTTTAATTCTTGAAAACACATTTTTTAAAAATAGGAAGGGAAACCCACCATGTTTTTTGTTTTTCTTTTTTTTTTAAATTTTTATTAAATGGGTTGTCTCAATTCAGGGTTGATAGCTATGTTAAAAATCTTTCAAAACAAGTATTTTGCAATATGTGTCCCTTAACAGTGTCCCAAATTTTTCCCGTTTTTGGGAAAACACCAAAAACCCTTGAGCCACTTTGAAATTGTGAAAAACAAATGTCTGTTAGAAAAAAAAATTTTTTATAATAGGACCTGTGGTTAGTGCTTTTCCCCAGCAAAATGCCCCCCCCAAAAAAAAATTTAAAAAAATGACCCATGATCCACTTTGGGGAAACCCCCCCCAAAAAATTGGTTTTGGGGAAGGGGGGCCCAAAAGTCTGTTAAAACAACATTTTTTATAAAGGCCCGTTTGTATAGCTGCATGCACAGCAAAAACCTCCAAAAAATTTAAAAGCTTTACCCTTTTTGGGCCCTTTGGGGAAAAAAGTGAAAAAAAAATGTTGTTAGAAACAACATTTTTTTTAATTTGGGGCCCTTTGTATAGCTGGATGTCACGCAAAATGCCCCCAAAAAATTTAAAACATGGGCCCATTTTTGCAAAAATTTTTACAATTGTGAAGGGAAAAAATGTCTATTAGAAACAAAATTTTTTAGAAAAAAAGGACCTGTTAAATATTGCTGCATTTCAAAACAGCATGACCCAAAAAAAAAATAAAAAAAGACTTCTCCAAACCACTGATAAAAATTGTTTAGGGAGGGAAAAAGGGAAATTAGAACCCCATTTCTGTTCCAAAGGACCCTGTTTTTGCTTTATCTCCCCCAGAAAAATGAAACCCAAAAAAAAAAAAAAAAATTTTTAAATATGGCCCCTTTTCAGCCACTGTTAAAAAATTTTTTTAGGGGAAAAATGAACCCCAAAAAAAAATGACAATGGGGAAAAAAAATTTTAAAGTTTAAATGAGTAAATGGAATATGGTTTTTTTCATGAAAAAAATTGGTGTCTTTTTCAGTTTCCACAGAAAAAACCCGCAAAAATTTAACTGTTTGGGGAAAAAGAGAAAAAAAAATTGGGAGTAAAAAATTATCATTTTAAAAATAAAATTTTCAAGAGGACCATTTCGGGTTTTGGGGAGGAATGTGAAGTGCCAGCCCAAAAATTGGTTGGGGCCTCGGCAATTGGGGCCCCAAACATCATGAGATCCCTGCCTGATTCATCTTGATAAAAATCAAAAAAGATCCAAATTTTTTGTGGAAGCCCGATGCGTTTTTCTGTAATGATCCCCCGGCCCGTGCTGAAGGTCCCCCTCAGATATGTTCTGGTGGGTGGGCAGGGCAAAAAAACCCCTATGGGTTTGGGGAGCCAGCTTTGGGCCATTCGTCCATTTTGGATACCCGGAAAATTATTGGGCCCGGGAAAACATACAAAAAAAAATCGGTGTTGGAGCAGTAGTCGTGCACCATGATTTTTTAAGCTGGTCTCTGGGGTTTTTTGTTATTTTGGGGGCCCACTGCCAGGGGGGGATGGGGTTTGGTTTAAAGGGGGTAAATTTAAAAATTTTTCCCGGGTCACCCATTAGGGTTCTGCCAAACCCTTTCCCGTGCTTTCCCGTTTTCGGCTACTTGGCACCCCTTTTGCTGTCACGTCGCTGGCGTTGGTTCCCCCGTGACCCTTTTGGGGAAGTGAAGCAGACACAAAAGATGTCCCCCAGTTTTATCAATCAGCAAGGGGCTCCAATTCCCCGCCCTTTTAAATCCCCTATTTGGGTGGGGGGAAGGAAGTGCTGAGTTTTGTTTTGTACCGGAAAAACCCGGAGGGTGGCCACCCAGTAAATGGTTTTTCATTTTTGGGTGGCCTTAAAGCGAGGGGGTCATGTGGAGGAAATTTGGGGCATCCAAGCACTCATGTGAGGGATGGAGCCCTTTATTTTCCCAAAACCTCTGGGGTTTGAGGGGGGACTAGCAAACTGATCTTCCTCAAACTTCCTTTCCCCGCCCCCCAAATTCGCGCCAAACCCCCCTTTTTCCCAAAGGGAAAGGGGCGTCGGTAACATTTTGGGGTTTAGGAAAAACCTCCTCCTCCTCCTCCCCTTTCCTCCCGGCCCCAGTTCCCCAAGCCCTGACTTTTCCTTGAGATTATGCACCTGAGGTTTGCGCCCGTCGGTTTTGTTTCGGAGAGCCGTCCACAAACTCCTGACCCGGGGTTGGGGGACGGTTTTCCAAGACAGATTAATTTCAAAAAGGCTTGGTTTCTCTGGGCACGTGCTGCCCCAGAGGGTTGGGGGGAAAAAGCCCTGGGACCATCCCTGCGGTTTTTAAGAGCGGGGTGGGGGAGCCTGGAGCCCCCGTCACCCCCAGAGACAAACCACCCCGCTCACCAGTGAGCTTTTCACAGAGATTTAGCGGCCTTGGGGCCCTGCCCTTTTAGTCATGTGTCGGGTGGTTTAGCTGGGGCTTTTCCGGCCCCCAGAGCAGACAAACCCCTTGAAATTTTAGATGCCGTGGTGGCCAAGCAGGGACGGTTTTTGGGAAAGGGAAAAGGCCCTTGTCGGGGATTGGGGATTTGGGGGCAGGCTGTGCCATGAAGTGGGGAACCCATCTGTTTTTCCACCAGAGGAAAGGCAAATTTCCAAAGGGCCAAAAGGGCCCGGCAATGCCAAAATTTCAGGCTTTTTGGGTTTGGGATGGTTTGGGTTTTAAAATGTTTCTTCTGTCCCAAACCTGGAAAACAG
>JAODAL010008787.1:0-115122 GCA_025379985.1 Phyllomedusa bahiana | reverse complement strand
GGGAGTTTGAAGTATAAATGTCCAACACCTACGAAAGGATCATGCCCTTTTATTGTAAATGAATAAATTAGGACTTTGGTTTTCCCATAACCATTTATACCTAAAATGTTATTTTTTCTCATGTGCTCGTGTTTTTGATTTTTTTTTATTTTTTTATCCTTTTTTTTTTGTGTGTGTCGTTTGAGCTTGGTAAATGGGTTTACTGATCTAAATGAATTTATTCTAGACGATGGGAATGGCAGATGGATGCTGAATTCCCAGTGTCCTTTGTTCATTCATACAGAATAAATGTCACATTCACGCTGATTAGGATCTGGCTGCACATTTATGTTGATGGCGATATCTGCAGTATTGAGACCTAATGACTAAGGCATATGGATATAGGGAACTGTGTAGATTTTTCTAATTAAAAAGCCCCTTTTGACATTTTGTTTTCCAAGGACATAAAGATGACTATTCCACATGATGACCTAAACTGTGACTTTTAAGTGGCAACATTGGGGTTAACATTTGTAATAACTACAATAATCTGCCTCCTTCTGAACTGGCTGCTCCTTGTGCCAGGATGTTCTGGAGGAGGATTAGGATCATTTTATGCTTATTACATGCATAGGAGTCATTGTGACACAAGACCGAAATAAGTCTTTTGTGCAGTTAGGGTATGTTCACACGGCGTTTTTGGATCCGAAAAACACAGCGACGATCGGATCCAAAACGTATCCAACATGCAAGTGTGTGTTTGGATGCATTTTGGCTGCAGCAGGATTGCACGCTATAGTTTTAAATAGGGCTCCTGCTGTGTCAAACGGATCAAGAATTAATATGTCCATTCTTTGAACGAATCCAGAAGATGCAATTAAAGACGCATCGGTGATCAGTTGTCTGAACGCTGATGCATGTTTACCATTGCAAGCAATATAAAATCACATTGCACGTTATTAGATGCGTGGTTTGGCCCGTTTAAGGTCCAACCGACAGATCCAAACACGCATCTAATAACGTATGTTCAAACGGACTCAACACGCCATGTGAACATACCCGTATGCTGATAAAACTATGTAGCGTAAAAAATGTTTGCACTAACATAAACTATTATAGTTTGACCTTGAATCATATCAGACAAGTCTATATAGTGATTAATAGTCATTGATATTAGCGGCTTTAGACCGCTCCTTCAGGTTCTGTGAATAAGAAAATGGACTTCATGGTAGGAATTCCTATGCCAGTAATGTCTGATTGGTGAGCGTTCAACCACTGGACCCCTATGATGAATTAAAAAACAAAATGTGGTCAGCACATCCAATTTGAAGAATAAACGTATAGGTGCACACTGGTGTGGCAGTCAAAAGCTATGCAAACGCGACACTATCAGCAGCACACTAGTCACTTTTAGTGCCTATAGAGTGCTGTTGATATTGTTTGCATATTATGAATTAAAAGCAATGCATCACAATTATGACTATCGATTTGTAGATGACAATGGCCAATGGAGCAGCAAATTAAGAAGTTTACAACATTCCCTTAGTTTGTGTGGTGGTGAGGGTTACTGGAGCCCCAAAGATCAGACATTATGGTAGATGCACTATAATGGAATTGGTTGGAAAAGCCCTAAAAGTGCTATAAGGAACTTTTGGCTTGTATCTTAACTTCCCTTTTTCTGACACAGTTTAAAACGATGTCACGTTCATGGATCACATGATGAAGCAACCAATCTCAGGCCTCAGCTGTCACATGCTATAGCATGTGACCACAGAGGTCAGTGATGTGATCCATGAACATGACATCATTCGTAAGGGACCAGAAAGGAACACTGGTGCTATGGTGGTAATGGGGAAGATAAGTATGGGTTCATTTTATATTGTAATGCAGCGGGAGGTGATAGGAAGGATTTAAAAATAAAATTACCTTTTACAGGTATGTTCATGTTTTTACCATGCAGAAAAATGTGAAATTTAAAGACAAAAAAAGGACAGGGCGGGGTTTTTACTCCCCCCAATTGATTTTAATGGACACCCCCAATGTTTTGGAAAATTGAAGCGGAAAAAATATAAAAAGGGCCCAGGCCCAATTTTTCCCATGTGAAAAAAATATGCGTCATTACCAGGGAAATCTTTGGGGATGCATAAAACATGCAAATTTAAAGGGAAATTTTTCATGTGGAAAACTTTTGCTTTTTTTAAAGAAAATTCTTTTTAAAAATAGACCAGGAAAACAACCCCCCTTAAAGGCTGCTTTCTTTGAACAATACTGGACCGGGTTTTTCTTTATTTTTCCGTAAAGAACAAAGACTTTTTTTACACCCCTTTTTTCCCAAAAAAATCTATCTATTTTAAAGGGGAAAAAGGTCATAAAAAAAAAATTTTTTAAAAAAAAAATTTTAAAAAAAAAATTTAAACGGGGAACATCCAATAAAACAACATAAAGAAAAAACCAAAAAAGGAAAAAAAGAAAAAAACTAATGTTTTTTAGTCCTTCAAGCCCCTATTTTTAAACAATTTTCCCATCCTAACCAACAGACAGGTGAAATCGCCCGTTTGGGGCGTTCCCGTCCCCCAAAACCCTGCCCTATCTAAACTGGCCCTAAAAAGGGTTTAATGCCCATCCCAATATTTTTTCCGACCATTAAAAATAGATTTTAATTTGGTCAATTCAGAAATATTTCAAAACGAAATTTTTTTTTTTTTTTTTTAAAAAAAAATTAAAAAGGGAAATTTTTAAAACATTTAAACAATAACAAAAAATCCCCCTGACATGATTAATGGCAAATACAAAATTTGCAAAAACCCCGGGGCCTGTGCCGGGAATTTTGAAGTTTATACATACAGAGAAAAATAAATTTACAAGGGAATAAAAAAAAATTTAAAGTAAAAATTTAATCAACACTACTAAAGTGCAACTGCGTCCCAAAATTTTTCCGCCCTCATGCGCCCGGGAAGGGGCCCTTTTAAAATGGAACCCCCTACTAAAGTCCAAAGCCCCTCAGCCCTTAAATTCCTCCCCCAGCGTGCCCCCAATTTTCCTTCCCAACAAAACCAATCAGTATATTTTGAACCTCTGCAAAAGGGGGCCTTCTATCTCCTGTCAAAATAATGCGATTCAAATGAAGGTTCCCCCAAAACTTTTTAAGAACCCGGGTTTTCGGATCCCCTTTACGCCTCCCCTGTCCCCATTTTTCCGCTATAAGATAACCTCCAGCTGTTTTAAATAAAACCCCGGAGATTGAGGGGAGAGGGGGCCCTTCACCAAAAAACGTAAGGGGCTTCTTTTTTTGCTCCCCAGAAGGGCAATAAAAAATTATTCCCGGGAAAACCCGGGTGGAGTTAGCGACCCCCTCAGAACCCTCTCCCCCCCCATCCTGTCCGGAGGCCTAGGGCAAGGGAAAAGATCAGGAGTTCATAATTTTTCTCAAGGGTGCCCCCCAAAGTAAGCAATAACTGAAGGACTGTATCCCAGTGGGGTTTTGTGTATACTGCTTTCCCAAAACCCCGTGCCATAGGCCCCTTTTATGTGTGCCGCTTTTTGGGGGCAGTGCTGCAATCTCGCGGGGAAGTTCTGAGCGGGGGGGGGGTTGAAGGCTAGATGGCTTTTGTTTTTTAATTTTGAAGAAATTTTTCCCCCAGCTCGCAGAGGGTGTTTTCCGTACGGCCCACCACCCCCTTTTGGGGGATCAAATCGGGAATCTGGGCATTTCCCAATCGGCGCCCCATTTTTAAAAAGGGGAAAAATGCCTGAGAGGCTCTCGTTTCCTAAAACCACCCCCTCATATCAGCATAGAGCCTCGACGGACAAAAATTCCCCCCTTGGGTGGTAAAAAAAAAGGGTCAAAATCGTTAGGGATGGTCTCCTTGAGACATCTTTTAAAGTCTCCCTTACAGAAATGGAAAGCTGATGGGCAGCAAAAAAGCTGTGATTGGGGAAAGGAAAACCTCCCCAAGCACCCCGGGGCTTTAGCCATCTCCGAAAACCCACTTCATTAGCTGCCCCCCGGGGTTGGGCCAGCCCTCCCCTCCCCCCACTTCCTAAACACCCGGATTGCCCTGACCCAGCAAAACCCTCGGGGGGGTTCCCAAATGGGAAAGGCCCCTTGGAAGGGGCAAAGGGAAAAGGGCCTAAGCTTTTTCCCTAAAGCTCCTTCCAGGCCATTTTTGTGCCCCCGGAAAACAAGGGAAAAAACTTAATCAGAAAAGGGGCAGTTTGGGAACCGGGTTTATGGGAAAAGGGCCCCGTGGGTCCAAAGGGGCGCATTAACTCTTTTTCCCAAATTTCCCCCAATTCGAGAAGCGGGAGTGCCCCCCAATCCAGTCTAGCATTGACGAGTCAACAGGCCGGGTTAAAACCCCCCAAACCCTCGGGGAGTTTCGGGCCCCCCTGCACTAACTGGCGGGATCTTTTTATGTAGCGCAATACGGGGTTTTTTTTTTTCCCATATAAATCTGGAGAAGCATGAGTTAATGTTGGGGGATGTCTGAATTTTGAGCAGGGAAAGGGAGGGTTCCCGTAGGGGGGGAAACAAACTGTGGGAAGCAAAACCATCTTTTTTGGGGTGGCATCTCCGGCGATGACAGTGGCATGAGGTCCAAACCCCTTCAGGTCCGGGAGATTTTAATTTTTAAGGGGGGGGAATATTTTTAACCCTTTTACACGAGTCTGGGTCCGACCCACCTTATACCCAAAAGGTGAAATTTTTTCCTGAGCCCCGGGGAATGCCCAACCCATTTTTCGCCCCAAATGGGACTGTGATTAAACTTCGGGCCAATTTTTTAACACTTCACTCTTGGACACTTTACTTTTTTACCCTAAAGCGTGCCAAAAAATCGCAGCAAAATCCACACGGTGAGAGCTTTGGGGCGGGGGGAACAGAATAATGAATCGCCCAAACAAAGCGGTCCTCACCTCCTGGGCCCTATCCCGGGCCCCGAAAAGAGGGCAGAAACCCAAGTACCCCCTTCTAAGGGGTTTTAAAAAGCCAAATTAAAAAGAAAGGGGGGAGGGACACCCCTGTCTTTGGGCCCTTTCCGGAGGGGGATTTTTGGGAAAGGGAAAACCCCGGGGGATGAATTTGGGGGGGTTGGGGGGGGGTCGTAAAAGGCCCAGGGGGAAACCGAAACGGGCCCTGGGAATTCCCTTTGGGAAACCCGGAACCCAAAACCCAAAAACCCTCCCATCGCACGTTTTAAAGAAAACCTTTTTCTCATCCAAGGGCCCCCAAAACAGGCCTCCCCCCCCTGGGAAAAGGTTTTTTGTCGGGGCTCCTTTTTCCCAAACCGCAAACACTTTCCCGATGTTTCCCAAAAACCCCCCCTTTCCCTTTATGAAGGGCCCCTTTTTGGGGGGGGGCCCCAAACAAGTG
The DNA here is from genome assembly GCA_025379985.1 of Phyllomedusa bahiana. Taxonomy (NCBI): domain Eukaryota; kingdom Metazoa; phylum Chordata; class Amphibia; order Anura; family Hylidae; genus Phyllomedusa; species Phyllomedusa bahiana. The sequence goes on along the minus strand of JAODAL010008787.1, from coordinate 109,772 downwards.
TGGCATAAAAGCACGCGGGCATCGCCCAAAATCTTTGACGGGTCTCTGAACAATGTCTATGAGGGGTATGGGTCTATATAAGGGAGGGGCAGCGGGTCTTTTTCCCCTTTTTTCGGGTAATTTTTAATAATGCCTTTTTTGAAATTTTGGGCGAACAACCCGGTTTTGCAAATAAACGGTTTTAGTAGTCGGTTTAGGATGGGGTGAAACTGGTCACCAGAATCCCTTTTATACCTCCCCCCGAGAAAACCCCTCAGGGCCCGGGGCCTTCCTGCCTTCAAAAATGGCGAATAGCCATCTTGACCCCTCCTCAAATTAGTCCCCCATTCAGTTCCTTTCCCCCGGGGATCTGGGCAAGTGCGGAATTTGGGCTTTTTAGAGGAATCCTGTCCATCCTCTGCTTAAATTGACCCCCTGATGAGACCCAAAGTGGCATAAAAATTTTCTAGCGTGTCGGATCCTTACCGGGTCCGTGGTAATGGTACCTTCGGGTGTGCCCGGAAAAAGCTTGAATGTGCCCCAGTTTGTAAAGGCCCCCCTTTTTAGTAGCCGGGAAAAAAAAGTTTCCCGGGTTTTTTCCGTAAACCCGAAGAGTTGGAGTTAAGTGTTTACCTAAAAGTTCCCTCTAGAACTTTCCCCAAAAGGGCAAACCCCCCTTGGGCCGGTTTTCCCTTTCCCCCCTTTGGGGTTTTTTCAGAGCTATCCCCAAGAAGGTTTTTATAGGTCTCCCAAAACCTTTTGAGGCGGTTTAAAAGGCCCCCTTCAGCTTGCGTTTATAAGCGGGGGGTAAAGGCTAAAACCCTTCCCTAAACACCCCCTTTTGCAGTCGCCCCAAAAAAGTGAAGGACTTCCCGGGGGGACTGGTTGTCAAAAACATAGGCATCCCCCTAACCCCCACCATCTCACAAAAAAATCCGTTTTTTCAAGGGAAAAGGAAAAAATTCCAAAAAAAGTCTGCCCCTCTCGGAAAAAAATTCCATCAACCACAGAGATTGGGGAGTGGTCAGAGTGACCATGTTCAAAATTCTGGCACTTCAATTTAGTTTTGGAGGGTGTCAAAACCCAGAAGATGGCAACCAGACCATGACGGTAACCGGGGGGAAAAATGTGTATCCCGCTCATAGGATTCGCTCCCCCAACGGGTCGGGAATTGTGGAAAACCCAAGAGGGGGCGTAAAACCCCCTTTTTCAGTTAAATGACTTTTCTGCCTGTTCATACTGTATTAACTGAACTACTTTGTTGAATTTTTGAGGTTCTGTGCATTACCAAACATTCATATTGCCAGTATGGATGAGGGAGCTTTGATACCACCCCTTTTTTACTGAAAATGGGACCGTTAGGGGGAAAAAAAAAAGTCTTTATTTAATAAGCTGAAATGTCTACATTTCCAAACATTCATTGTTTAAGGTGCTCTGAATAATTTTATATTCTGGATTATTGGATTCAAAACCTCACAGCTAAATGACAGCCCCCAAAGTTAAAAAGGTTGTCCAAAACCCAAATAATAAACAATTTTAAACTATTTAACTTGAGCCCCTAACTTTATTGAAAACCGATAACTGGCTTTAAATTGACCCAAAAATGCCCCAAAAAAATTCAAAATAAAAAATTAAGGGGAAATGAAACGGATAAAGCAGGTCCTTAATAGAGAAGCGTTTTGGGGTCTTGTACAAATCCCCAAAAAGTAGTAATAAACTGCCTTACCCTGGTGGGGGAGGGCACACCAAACATGTTGTCTTGCATTGTACATTAGAGGGGCTACTTGACACCCCGTCATGCATTCTTCATTAAAACAGATGTTTTACCAGTAAAAAATTCCCTAAATTGGTTGGAATATTCGTCAAAAATTTAAACAGCAGACAACATACGTTAAGCAACATTTGTTGAATTGATTTTAAATTACAATTATCCCGAAAGGTACCCTTCAAAATATTGTATCTTTTACCAATGTAACTTGAAATTATGTATGTAACTAAAAATGCTAACCTTAAGCGTTTTGTAATAACGGGGATGTGTGGATAGAACACCTTTTTTAATTTTTTTATCTTTAAAAATTGGTTAAGCAAAAGGTTAGTAGACCTTGGGGGCATATCCATCATAGAGTGATTTTTTATACTTTTAGGGAGGGAATATAATCCTTTTGTTGTGGAAATTTATTTGAACCATCCCCCTGTAAGTGGATACCAGAGGTGGGGGGTTTTCCCGCGGGGCAGGCCCTTGTCCCTTTTTTACCCCCCAAATTTGCAATCGCCCAGTGCCAATGGGTTGCCCATAGAAAGTAAGGCCCAAATTAAAACCAGGGTTTTAGGTCTGAAAACTTAGAACCTAGGGCCCCAATCCCCAACTTTTTAGGCTGACGGAAATAAAAATACTCCCAACACGAAGTTTTTCTACTGTTTAAATTCAATTAATTTAGTCCTATCCTATTTGGGATTTAAAAAGAAAAATTAAAAAAAGGGGAAATAAAACCCCCCACCACCACCCCTAAAAAATTTAATTTTGTTGGGCCCTGTTATTCAAAAGGGAAAAAAGGGGGGCAAAAAACTTCTAAAAATTTTCATATTCTTAAGTTTTTTTAGGGGGGAAACAGTAAAAGAGGTGTTCAAAGGCATTTTTCTGGCTAAATTTCTGGTTTTAGTCATATATATTAAAAAATTTGGGGTGATAGATTTTTAGTCCTTATGGGAAATGAGTTAACCCAAAAAGAAGCATCTAAATTTCCCAAAAGTCCTTTTTGGCAGAATACCCAAAAAAGAAAAGGATTAATAATTTTTGACTTTCAAAAAACCAAAAAACCCGATATCCCCATAACCTAATTGTTTGGAGTAACCCCACCCGGGGAGGGGAACCCCCAACCTTCGGAGGCAACCCCCTTTAATTTATAGCCTAAAAAACTTTTTGCAGAATTTTATAATAGACCAGTTCACCAGGGATTTTGGAGCACGATTTTTGGGTTCCCGATTACTACCCTGACATTTTTTTATCCAGTTTTTTGCGTTGGCAAAAGGGGGAAAACACGTTGAAGTTTAAATTGGCCCTCTTCAAAGGGTTTTTTGCAAAAAACTTTTAAAGTCTAAAAAAAAACTGATTTGGGGTATTTTTGTAATGTATTGACCCTTGAATCTAGCTAACACCCTCATCGGGAACCTGCCCAAAGAAAAAAACCAAATGAACAAAACCAAAAAAGGCCCTCCCCAAATTTTGCGGGAAATTAAGGGTGATAAAACAATAAAAAACCCTTTGGTCCAAAAAATGTTTTTGTGTACAGGGCACTTTTAAATTTATAAGATAAAACCCAAAGCATGTAGGGCATGTGTAACTTTTATCCACTTCACTTTTTTTAACCAATCCATAGTTTTGGCCTTTGGGGTTTTAAAGGGGTTTAATTAATATTTAACTTTTACGGGTTTTTGGCCATCTACAAGTTGTAAAAAACCAGACTGTTTTTCCGGGCGGGGGGTGCCTAAAATAAGGTGGAATTCCCAAACAAGGTTTTTTGGGGGGAAACCCCTTTTTAAAGGGGGCCCTTATATTTGGACTTTTGGAAAACCCCATAAAGGGGGGGGCACAGTGGAAGATTTGAAACCCATTATCGAAATTCAGCGAGTTTTTTCGCAGGAAACTAAACCCACCGGGAACGACCTGTGTGTGATTCCCATAGTGTGGTACTTGGTGAATGCTTTCTAAATTTTAGTATCAAAAACAAGGTGAATGGGAAGGTTTTTTGAAGAGAAATTTCCCTGCTATAAAGAATTAACCCCAAAAATTTTCACTTTTGTGTAATGACTAATTTCAAGATCCCCTTAAATTTTTCTGAATTTGTGCGCCTTACACTTTAGATAATTATTTGCCAACCCCAAAATCCTCCCTATTTCCCGCAATGCAATGGTTTTTCCCTTTTGGCCCTGGATTGTTTATGCCTTTAAAACAAATGTAAAAAAGGCACCCAAAGTACTAGATACCCTTTTCCCCCGGCCCCATACCCTTATCCCCGGGGTTGGGGAATTGCAGTACCCCCTAATTTTTTTCCTGTTTTTTTTAAAACATGTTTTTATTCAAGAGTAATGCATTACTGGTTTTAACAGGTAAAAAAAAAAAAGGTAAGAAAGGGTACAAACCCAGAATAAAAATAACAGTTAAAAAAAAAAAAAGAAACAACCAAAAAGCTTGAAATTTTTTGAACCCAAAGGAAAGCAAAAAACCCAAAAGAAAAGAAAAATAAATAAAATCGGGCGGTCCCGGGGAAATCCCCATTTTTTAAAATTAAGGAAAATTTTAACCCCCGCCCAATCAAACAAAATAAACCAAGAGCGGAAGGGGGAAAAAATTTAAAGTTTAAAAAAAAAACCCTTTTTAAAGGGGCCAAAAATTTGGACGAGGAAGCCCGGGGTTTCCCCCAAAAAGGGACCTTCTTTTTTTAAAAACAACCCATCCCTTGGGGGGGGGTTTTTTTTAATGAGTTTTAGCTCACAAATGATAGTTTTAAAGTTTAAATTTCTAATGATTTTTTTAAAGTGATTGAGGGGGTTTTTCGGGGAGTTTTCCCGGGGCCGTGGAAAATAGTTTTAAAACCCTTGAAAGAGATTAAAAAAACAGGGAAAAAAAAAAAAAAAAAACATTTTTTTTCCAGGGGATATGGGAATTTGGGAAATAAACCCCCGATTTTCTAACCCCAACCTGAAAAGTTGGGGGAATTTTTCATTTGAAAAACCAGGTAATTTTGGGAAAGGGCAAAAGGGGGGAAATCCCAGTTTTCCACAAACGTTAATTTAGGGGAAATCCCCCCCAAAGCATGGGGGTAATCCCCCGGTTGACCCCCAATTTTTTCCAACAATGGGGGGCCCCAGGAATTTTCCCCAGTTGTTAGGGGCCCAAAGGGCGCGGGGGGGCGGTGGGGTACCAGCGAAGTTTGTATTTACGAATATTCAGTATGTTTAAAGGCCCCTAGGAAAAACCCCTGTATAAACCCCTTTTGAGCCTAAATTCCCATTGATAAAGGGGGAGAATTTTTTTAGCAAATTTTTTTTCCCCATTTGAGCATATGGGTTGATTTTTTTGTCATTTTGATTTCAGTGATCATTTTAAATAGCAACGACGGGCCCTTTTTTTCAAGCCCTTTTTTTTAAAGATAAAAAATTGTAAAAAATTAGAGGGAGCAAGCAAAGGAAAAAAGGGGCCCGGGTTAAATTTGGGATTGGATTGGGAACCCTTTTACTTGTAAAATTTAAAAGAAGTAAATATTTGGGTCTCCCCCCAAAACTGTAGGGGGAATTAAAATGTCAAAAAAAGATTTTTTTAAGTTTTTATAAAGGGAAAAATTTGGGATAAATTAAAATAAAATTTCTAGACGAGACCGGGAAAAGGAAAAGGGAAAAAAAATTATCATCCCCAGCATCCCAGAACATCCAGGGGAAGTGTGTTCTTTTATCGGAGAGGACCCAAGGGGTTAGAAATAAAAAAATTTTCCTCCCACACCCTTTTAAAGAGGTCAATCAAGGGACTGAAAGAAAGAGGGGGGAAATTGGACCCCTTTAAAAGGGGTGTTTTAAAGGGTTGTGAGCAAACTAGGCGGGGGGTTTGAAAGATTTTGGGGGGCCTTTTAAATTCCCACCCCAAACGGGGAAAACTTATCATTTGACCACAGGGGGGGGGGGCTTGTTCGAAAAAGGATGGCTGTATTTTTATCCCTGTGGGTTTTTTGGAATTTGCCAGAAAACCTTTTTTCCAGGACTATGGGAAAAGGGAGATTTTTTTTGACCCTTCCTTTTTTGCTTTTTCCATAAAAAAATTTAGAGAGAAACTTTGCAGTTTTATAAATAGTGACTGAAAAATTGATTTTTTGGGAATTTGGGGGAGATAGGTAATGAACTTAGGCAGGAAAAAATTTTTTTAATTATGTTAATTCTAGTTTATCCATGAAAGTTGTAGTTTAAGAGTTCGTTTTTTATTTGGTTTCTAGTTTTTGTGTATAAAAGATCAAGACCCGTGACTAGGGTTCCGAGTGCGGGGAAGTGGTGCTTTGATCCCTAAGTAGTGATGGATGAAGGTGGTGGGGTTTTAAAGCCAAATTCCTTCAATAAGGGGTTTCTTTTGGGAAAGGTTTTTTTAAATTTTGGAAAATATAGGATTTTGGTTCTTTAATTTTAAAAAAAAAGGAACAAGAGAATTTTCTTGAAAGAATAAAAAAGAATAAAAAAACGGAAAATTGGGAAAATTGAGGACCCGGGGGGGCTATTAAACACAAACGTCACCCAGAAAAAGAGGCTAATTTTAAAGGGTTTTGGGTTTTTTTGGACAGAAATCCCCAGAGATTAAGGGGGTTGCTTCTTATCTTCTCACTGGGGGTTTTTTCGATGCAAAAAAAAACAAAAATTAAAGGGGCCCAAGGGGGGAAAGGGTTTTGGGACGTGTCCCCAATTTGTGGGGTTTCGAAGGGATCAGAAAGAAACCCAAAAATTTTAAAAACTTTGAGCTTAAGGGGTTTTGGAATAAAAGGGAACGGGGTGAGAAAACAGGAAACCCAAATTTCCCCAAATTTTTTGTAATTTTTAAATTTCCCATGTAGGCCAGTTTAACTCTGTCGAAAGCCTTTTGGGCGTCGAGTGAGAGAAAGGCCCCCACGTTGGTTTTTCAAGGTTGCCCCTTCTGAAAAGGGGGTCCAAGAACCCGATTTAGCATCTCTTTTTGCCCAACCCGGGCCCACAAAACCAATTGATCATTGTGAAAAAGGGGGAGGAAGGACAAATTTTGGAGAGGGGCCCAAAGGGTTTTTGGGCGTTTTTTTTTTATATAAATTGTTTAAAAGTGATAGGGGAAATTTTTCCCTCCTTTTCAACCTGCCGGGGGGAGTAAAAGGGCCCCCTCCCCCCCCCCCCCCCCCCCCCCTCCAAACCCCCCCCCCTCCCTACCCCCCCCCCTCCTCTACTCCTCTAAAAAAGCTCAAACAATAAAAGGGCCAAAATTGAACTTTTTTTTGGGGCCCGGGTCGGGGGCCTTTTATTTTTTGATGAAAATACAAATTTCATTTGGTTTAAACCAACTTTCCAAGTTCGTAAGAACATCAGTAAACCGAAAACATCTAACCCCAGCAGATGGATTTTTCCCCACAGATTCTGGGGGTTTGTTACGGGATCATAGGCCTCAAATGAATTTCTGCTGCCCCCCTGATGGCAAAAAAACGTATTTGATTCCATGTAAAACCCAGGAATATGCCTTCCTTTCCTGTGGGCCCATCTTTTAAACCGGCTTTTTTCGGGGTTTGATTGGAGCCCTTACTGCATCCCCGTTTTTTGCCTGCGGGTACCCCCCAATCCCCCCCAGAAACTCCCCGGAAAATCCACATTTCCCTCATAGAAAATATGGATTTAGTCTCTTCTCCCCTTTTGGCGAATTCCCCCGGGGGGGGAGAAAGGGGAAATGCACATTATTTACGGTGTGTGCCGCCTTTGGAAAAAAATGAGAAAACAAAGGGGGGCACGGCCCCCCGGCTTAATTGGGGGGCAAAACCCGGTCCCCCCAATTACGTGGGCAATAAGCCGTGTAAACCCTTTGGGCCTTAGCTTTCTGTTTGAGGAGTTTTAAAAACCCTTTTTTATTTGGCTGGAAATCTTTTTAAAAATTTTTATGGCTATTTTTGCCTTTTTTCTTTTTTAAAAAACCCCCAATGGAAAGGCACCTACATTGTATGTTAGATGGTTTTTTTTTGTGCAACTTTAAAATTGTATCACCCCAAAAAATTTTTGAAATTATGAAAATCACTGGAAACAATAGTTTTTTAAATTTGTTTTGGCAAATGATAAAAAATTTTAAAACCTTTGGATTCCTAACAAAAAATTTAATTTGAGCACTATAAGAAATAATACACCACATACAAAAACCTTGTCATACTATTGGGAGGTTTTTTTAAAAGACTTTGTTAAAAATTTTCCCCGCCTTAGGGGTGCGGGCCCCACCAAATTTCGGGAACGGGCCCTGAAAGGTCCCCTTCAAAAGGGGAGAGTCAGCCCGGCTTCCATTGATACTCCATTCTGATTTGAGTTGCAATCACCGCGAACCCCCTTCCCATTTTGTATTTGGGAAACCCCTCACAAAAACCAGAATAGGTTTTGTTTTCAAGCACGCCCGGTTTCTCCTTTCTGACCCAAAAAACCTTTTGGAAGCTTTTCTGGGACCCCCCGGGACCTTTTCCATCCCTTTGATGGCATTTCCTTTGATGTGCCATCAAAGTCCCAACATTGGAAACACCCCTTTTAAAAAGGGTTTTTCTGAGGAAATTATGCCAGGGTTTACATGCATTTGGGAGCAAAAAACCCTCAAGAAGGGGTTGTTGACATTTCCCCTTTGCAATTGTGACAAAAGACATCTCGGATATGTCGAAAAGGGGAAAGGGAAATTCGGGATTTTTGCGGTTTTTTCAAGGGATTTTATCCCTTACAAAAACCCTTCTTACAGATACGGGGCAACATTTTGGAGATTTTGGTACTCTAGACTTGGGATTGTGAGTCCAAGGCCTGGTTAAAAGGGATCTTGTCCCTTCCCCCGGCTTTGGACAAGAGGAAATAACGGGCAAATGAAAAAAAAGGGAAATTTCCCAATAAATCCCACACACTTTTTCTGATTTCTGGGTTTAAATGGTTAAAAAAAAATGGAAATTTGTGCCCTTTCCCAACAGGTTTTTTGGTCCTCCTTTTGGTGTTGAAAATTTTAATGCTGCGGTGTTTTGTGCCCGTTTTTTTTGTTTAAAACACTTTATTTCCCAAAAGGTTTTTTTTTAAAAATTTTCCCTTGCATAAAACAAAAAAAATTTTTGGTGCCCCCAAATTAAAATTATAATTTCCTTTTGGGCCCCCTTCCCAGTAAAGCCCATCTGTTTGGAAAGATTTTTGCTTTTTGGGCCCGATTTGAAAAACTGGAAGGGGAGCGGGTTAAAAGGGGGGTAACTTACTCAATAAATTTCCTTTCCCGGGGAACCACAGACCTGGATGGGGAATCTATCCATCAGTCAAGTAAAAATTTTGTTTGGGAAAAAGTTTTTTAACTCTATTTTTTTTCTGTTTGGTATTTTTGGGGAAAATTTTTAAAGGGATGCTCTTTAAGTGAAGACTTTTTTGGGGTTAATTATGTCAGACGGCTCCATGTGTGGGGTTCTTTTGTCTGCTTTTATTTTTAAGGGTAACAAATAAAAGGTTTGATTTGTCCCAAAAGGGGATATGGTTAAAAGGGTAAAACATATTTTTTTTTTTTTGTTTAATTTAACTTCCCCCAGTAAATGTTATTTCCTTAGCTTCATTCCAAGACCAGCTGGTAAAAAAGGGAAGGAAATGACTGTATCACTGTGTCTTTTAAACCTGGCCCCGGGCGACTATAAACTGCTTTCACTTCCCCAAACCCACGGGAATTTTATCATAGAGGGCCCTTTTTCCCAAAGGTCCCCTACCTTTCTACTGGTTTTGAAAAAGTTCACGAAAAGTGTAAAAAACAAAAAAATTAGCAACTTTTTTAAAAGGGCAAATTCTTTAGCCATTGATGAGTTTTAAAACTTGTGGGCAAAGATAGACTATTCCCAAATTTTACATTGCTTTTTCAGATTTTGGTTTTTTAAAAAAAACAAGACCCCTCCTCCCCTTTTTTGGGTTTCCCCCGAAATTTCCCTTTTTTACCAACTACCTTTTTCTGCCTAGCACCCCTGTTTGAGGTTAAACCATTTTTCCCTTAAAACAGGAGCTTGTTTTGTTCTTTACTTAAAAAATTTTGCCCCTTTAGAGCTCCGAAAGCCCCCTCCCCTGTAAAAAAAACCCTTCCATCCCCAAATTTTTTCTCTCTAATATTTTTCATCTCCGAGTAGAGAGCGGAGATTCAGCCCACTACTGAAAGAACTGCCCAACCTGAACAGGAAGTAGGAGTCTGAAGCGGGCCCTGGAAAAGCACTCTGGGGAAACAGCAAATGGGAAAAACCCCTTTTATATACATCCCAACCTTGAAAAAAACCCTTTTTCCCACAGGTGCCCTGTGTAAGCCTCCATCCCTTATGCATGTTTTTCTAAATTTTCATGGGGTTGGCTTTTTGGGAAAAAAATTTGGGGACTTTTTCAGCCCCTTAAAGGGGGGGTTTGGTCTCGCTACAAAAATAGTTTAAAATTGTAGGGAACACAAAATAAAGACATTTTCCCAAAATATATTGCATGTTCCTTTTTTTCCCTAAAAGATACATAAATTTTATTACCCAGGGGCTATTTCTTTCCCTAAAACTGACCTGAAAACAAATTCCTGGGGCTGTTTGTTCAATAAAAAAACAAGAGTGGTCTCAACATTTGGCATGTCGCATTTCCCTTGCGGGAACTAAAAACTTGATTTATCTCAATAAAAGGTCTTTAATTTAGGGTTTTTGTTTTGGGGTTTCAGATAAAAGTCCTTAAAAGTAGTTTGAAACTAATCTAATCTAAACATCTGAAAGCACAACAGGAGCCAGCTGTAGGAGCTTTGAAAATTAGTATGAACCGGGAAAGTGACAGAGAATTTTCTTTCATGCATTTTTTAAAAAACCCTGTGGGGAGACAAACCTTTTAAAAAACAATTTAAAATCCCCCAAATTAATTTTGTATAGTAAACAAAACAATTTTTCTCCTTTAAATCAGTTTTATTAAAATTAGATAAGCAGAAATGCATATTCTATCAAAAAATCACAAGTAAAAGAATGTTGTTTCCCTTTGGGGTCTCTCATGTTGTGAACCCAAGTCGTCGTTGGATTTAAAAAGTTTTTTGTTTTCAAAACGGGTTTTACTCACAGGGGGATGGAAACATGGGTTCTTCCCCGTCCTGCAGTTGGTGCTACCGTTGGATCCATGCAAATTTTTTTTGACAGGTAAGGGTTTTTTGTTTTTAAACAAAGTATTTCATTCCTAAAGAAGATTAAAGGGTGTTATCGTTTTAGCGCTCGTGCTTTTCAGCTAAATTTCTCAGATTTTAGTTTGAAAACCAGGGGGTTGTCTCTCCTGTCAGCAGGGTGTCTCCCCCCAGAAAACTGTGACATCATATTTGTTTAAAGCAGGGATCAGAAGGTTGTTTGGGTTAACAGCTTGAGCCTCCGAAGCTTCATGCTGCACCGAGGTTTCCCAAAACTCCAGCAAGCCACTGTCTTTGTCTTAGGCGCTTGGGGTTTCATTGTGTGTAAACTGTAACTTCTAGTGGTGTTTATCCAAATTTTACTGACAACAGGCAGAAACTTTTAAAAACCCTACAAGGGGCAAATGTACTTCAATAAAGATCTCTGCTTCCGTCAATGACATGTAAGGAAAACAATGTGGGGGAGGCAATGGGTTTTGAAAAATTCCTCCAGCTTTTTTAACTAACTGGGCTGTGGTGCAAGGTAAGGGAGTGGCAATGATTGTTGTTTTTACAACAAAGGGGTTTTGGGAAATTTTAGTCCCCAAGAGTATATATTTTTTTTTCCCAAATTTATACATCGTAGAGAAAAATTTATTATTCAACTTAAATGAAATATATATAAAATACACATACATAGCTCCCCCATATCATTCTATCCCCAAGTATATTTATTGTATCACTATGTTTTAAGTGTTGGTGTGACTGCAAGGATAGGGAAATTTTTAGGGGGGGCTTTGTTGTGTTTAAAATAATAAAAAAAAATTTTGATTATACACATATATTTTTATATCTTTACAATGTTACAAATTTTAAAGAAAAAAAAAAAAAAATGAGGGGCTAGAACCTCCCAACCTCGGTCTTGCAGGGGCTAATCCCCTTTTGCACTTGTTTCTATACAAGCAGGGAAAAGCAAACAAGGGTTTTTAATCCCTTTTTTTACACTACAGGGGACGATGTCATAAAGGGGGCGGGGCTTGCATTCGACTAGAACAACGCCTTCTTTTCCAAGTAGCCTTAAGGGGCCGGATCGTGAGAAGTTAATCAACCTTTGGGAAAAAACCCCTTAAAAACCATAATTTCCCAAACATTGCCCTAAAGCTGGAGTTACATAAGGCACAGACTTTGGTTTCAACATCGTTTCTAACAGTCAGAGGGGAGTAACAGTGGTGCGGGCAACCAAATCACAGCGCGGGGGCGGGGGTCGGGGTTTCCTGTGTAGGGGTTACCCCAACGGCTGAATAAAAAGTCCCCCACATTCACGTGCAGGGGGGGTGTTTGGGGTGCAAGAACACCGGGGGGGGCGTTCGACCAGAAACAGCAGAAAAAACCACAGATTAACAGAGATCCATATTTTCAAAACCAAAGTGACAGAGGAATGCAACCCCAATACAAAAGGTTTTAATTTTTACTGTCCCCATAATCTAACATGATCTTTTAACGAAATACCCCTTTTAAGCAAAAAAAAAACCCAACAAAACAATTCCCTTTCCCAATACTTATTTTGTACACCCCTAAAATTTTAGAACGGTTTTTTTTTCCATTTTTACACTGAAAATTAAAAAATTTCCACCCTATTTTGTAGTGTTTTGGGTTGGGAAATTTTAAAGTGTTTCCTTGCATTTCCTTTGCCTTTTGATGGTATAGGAAACTGTAAATTGTCCCCTTTGGCTTTTTGGGTTTTTCTTTAGGACAGCCAACAGTGCAAGCCCTTTAAACCCCTTAAAGGGCCTGGACTATGAGTACGTCCCCCGGTCCCCCCCCCCCCCCCCCGCCACACCGGGTGTTAGCGGCTAATCGCAACTAACACCTGGCCGTTACAGCACTACGGGCAGCTTTCCCGCACCGCGCGTTTAACCTTCAGAGGCCGCGGGCAAAGATGGCGGGGTCTGAAGAATTAAGATCGGTGCCCGCACGACTGGAGGGTCGGCGCTGAAAGCGATCCGACCCCCGGACATGGCAGCGGGGAGTCTTGGGAAGGCCTGTTTCCTATGCAATGCATTAGACTGTATAGAAAAATCGGCCACCTAGTTTTTCAAGCACCATAGGTGGCCTCAATGTTAAAGTGTAAAAAAAAAAAAAAAAGTTTACAGTACAAAAAAGTATTAAGTTCAAATCACCCCGTTTCCCCATTTTACAAATAAAAACAATAAAATAATAAAGTTACACATATTTGGTATCGCTGCGTCCGGAAAAGTCCAATTTATAAAAATATAACAATTTATCCCGTACACTGAACACCGTAGAAGAAAAAAAATTCCAAACGTCAGAATTGCGTTTTTTGGTCATTATACGTCACTTAAAAATGGAATAAAAGTGATCAAGAAAGTCGCATGCATCAAACTGCTGCGATAAAAAATACACTTTAGCCGCAAAAATGCACCCCACTGACGTCCGTCCGTAGGTGTTAGTACAAAAAAGTTATTGGTCGCACAATCTGGCGCCGCAAATTTCAAAAATAGAAAAAGTTGGAATTGTTTACGGTACCAAAACAAAAACGGAAACCCCACATGTTTGGTATTGCCGGGTGCATATCAACCTGTAGAATACAGATAACACATTATATTTACCGAAGATTGAACGCCGTAAACACAAAACCTCTGCAAACATGGCGAAAATAAGTTTGTTTTTTTTTCCTTCACAATTTGTCCCACTTAGAATTTTTTTGCGGTTTCCCAGTATATTCTATAGTATAGTGAATAACACCATTAGAAAGTTCATCTTGTTCCGCAAAATAAAAGCCCTCATGTGTCTATGTAGGTGGAAACATAAGAGTTATGGATCTGGGAAGGCGAGGAGGGAAAAACGAACGTGTCAACACACAAAAAAAAAAACGCCGGGTCCTTAAGGGGTTAAACTTGGCTGTCATATTTTGTTAATTGCTATCATAATGACAAGAAAAGGGCAATGTGCTCTGCCCTGAAGAGCAAAACTGTCCAAAACCTGGTGTTATAATGAAGTCTGTTGAAAGTAATCTCCAAAAGTTGAGACACCCGTAGGAAAAATTTGTATCCCATTTCAAACCATGTGGGTGCCTTTTACACAGCGTGATTTTGTTTTTGGTACAGGTTTTCTGTTGCGGTACTGCATGGAAACTGCCTTTATGGACGGCAAGCTAGTTTTAAATTTCTTTGACTGATGTTGCAAGTGAGTAATCAAGTATTGTGCTTCTAGTCCACAAGTCTTTAAGCACAATAATTTACTACCCATTTTCAGCACGTTTCTAGGCAATTTAGGAAATTGAAAGTAGCTAGTTTTTTTAGCTTAGACTATTTCACTGCAGTGTGGTATTGCATCAAAAACTTGACAAAACTGCATTTGTGTGAAATTTGCCCTAACCTGCTTTATGTGTGGGGAGGGGGGGGGGTGAGGGGTGAGGTTAGAAATTCATGATTTTTATGTTTGAACCATTTCATGTTATCTGATGTACTAGAACTGTGAAAATATAAAAAAAATAACTGGAAAAATTGAGACGAAACTAAAACTTTTGACTGGTACTATATTTCTTGGGATATCGGACAGCCTTCCTTATCTAAACCTAAGCTGATATCAGTTGGTTTTTGTCATTAAAGTAATTTGGGTGTTGGAATTAAGATAAATACATCACGTGAAGAGTGAAAAAATATACCTGATCTGCCTTAGGGTAGGGCTATACCTAGACTCGTTCTATTACTCGCCTTAGGAATGCATTGAGTAGCTTAAATAATAATTGCATTTCTTTTATCTATTAAAATTACAAAGTAATTTTCAAGTAGTTGCCCATCTCTCACCCCCCTTCATAAAAAAAAAAAATTAAAATATTTTGTAAATCACTCAGATTATACTACTCAACAGCAAAACGTTTTACAACTAAAATTCTAGGTGTGGCCCACTTCTTAAGATGTCAGTTTTACGCAAGCATATTAGTGGAAATGCACCTGTTATGTTCCTACATTAACTAAAAAAAGAAAGGCCCAAGTTCGCAAATACAACCTTAGGTAGCTAAATATAGCAGAACAAATAATGGGTACACAAATACAAAAAAAAAAAAAAAAAACACTTAACACAATGTATTACACTTCTGTAAAATCAACCTGTCCCGTTATGAATTAACTTCTGCTGTTGTGCAAATGGAACAGACAACAGATAGAAATGATAGGCAATTAGCAAGACAACCCCTATAAAGGAGTGGTTCTGCAGGTGGGGACCACAGACCATTTCTCTGTTCTCATCCTTTTTGGCTGTTTTGGTCACCTTTGCATTTTGTTAGTGCTCTCACCCCTAAAAGTAGCATGAGGCGGTGTCTACAACCCACAGAGGTTGCTCACGTAGTGCAGCTCATTCAGAATGGCATATTGTTAGTGGTATCTGGCAGCAGTGGCCAGGGCATGGAGCAGATCCCAGGAGATGTGGAAGGGGTCATAGCAGGGCAACAACCCTGCAGCAGGACTGCTACTTACTCCTTTTTGTAAGGAGGACCAGGAAGAGCTGTGCCAGAGCTCTGCAAAATGACCTCCAGCAGGCCACTAATCTCCATATAACAACAAATAGAGAAGGATGTCACACTCCTTGGATATGAAGAAGATACTAGAGTGTGTGTGAAGGTTAACTAATCCTACGTTCAATTCTTTGAATGTATTCTCAGCACTCCTCAGATTTTGTGCCAATATGTGATAATTATTGTACAGACAGACACAAAGCTCCAATGTTATAGATGTACGTATAAACAAAATAAAGCAGATCCAGACAGGTTTCTGAACATTTTTGGCCCAAAAAGGCCTTCCTCTGAGAATGTCCGGTTTGGTGAGTAGTTGATCCAAATGGAGCTGGGGGGGAGGGGGGGAACACTAGGGTGAAAACTGATTAGACTGGTGTCAGGAGGAGGAATATAGTCCATTCAGGCAGAGGTAACACATTTGGTCCCGCCTAGTTTCAGCCTCTTAGAGTGAGCGCTTATTCCCAAGGTGCCAGTGTCTTCCAATGATATTGACAAGAAAAATCATACTCTCCTCCCCTTACCTGTATTCTAGGGTCACCCCACACTCACCAGGTGCTGTTTTTCTGTATATAATCTTCTATTACTGGACGGGTACGTACCTCATTGGCTATATGTCATATGCCATTTGATTACCTCACCATCCTTAACGGGGATGTAATCGAGTGGCACAGGATCGCTGCAGCAGTAACCTTCCCATCCGAAAGCAGAAGATAGGTTGGTGTGATGCTGGAACATAGGTGATAGAGTATGATTTTTCTTTTAATTTTTGATAGGCCCAACTTATGCTTAAAAGTGTGTGTGTGTGTGTGTGTGTGTGTGTGTGTGTGTATTATACAATATACATACATAATGTTTAAATTACCTTTTTACATGGGAGGTATCCTCAACTAACCAACAAATGTGTGTGCGTGTTAATCATATGTTGGCATAAAAATTGTTCTGCAGCAGCACATTATCTTGGGTAAATTAGGGACATGCTGCTGCCAGTGGAAAATGTTTTTTACGAAATGATTCGTACAAATCCCTTTTGCTTATTGGAATGTGAAAATGAAAGTAAATCTGCCCATCTAAAAGGACAATTAGATGCCAACTCTTACTTTCAAGGATGGCTCCTGCAAAAACAGGAACAAACCATTTTCTGTCTTGAATCTGGACTAGTAAGCTGTTTAAAAGAACATGTATAAGTTGACATTTGAATTAAAAAATTTTTTCCTTTATTTTTCTCATTTATATTAGGATTTACAAACTAACAGCCCACGTTACAGCAAAGGCTCTCATAATGAATAATGACTATTAACGACAAAACCAGATGGCATTGTAATGAGGAAAGGAGAACAGTTGGGAGAATTCAACCTTGGTTCCACCATAGTTCTCATTTTCGAGGCAACAAAGGACTTTACATTTAACCTGAAGGCTGGACAGAAAATCCATTTTGGAGAAGCTGTGGGCTCTCTGTAGGAAGAGGAGTCAATTTTTGTTTGCTGAAGCAGGGCCAGAGGTTGTTCATATGGGCTGGTGTCAGAGAGGCTGAAATCCACGTCTCTATGGAAGTTGGAATCGGTCACATGCGATACTATTGAGTCATTCAGGACATCCGCTATGGCTACTGCCTCCTACACCAGACTATTTCTAGTCTCACTTCATACTTTTATTACCACTCTGTCTGTGAAGTATGGCTTTATGTCATGAAGGTGGAGACATATGTGGGTACATTCTTGAGGAATTTAATTTTGGATGGCAGAAATAATCGTTTAATTGAAGGAAGAAAGTTGAGACCCTGCCAACCTCAGGGAAGTGCTACCCCCTTATGGCAGGTTTTGCTTCCCCGTGAGATGATTGGATTTGGCAGCTATTTGTGGGGGCCTGGTTATAGGGTAATAGAGAGTGCTGGCCCCTTTTACACATCTGTGCAGGAATGTCAATTCTGCCTAAGGGAGCCTGTAGCTTGTTACTTTTCTATTTCCAAACAAAAAAAAAGGGGGGGGTGATCTTGCTAATACATTAACACATTTAATAGCATACATTTTTAAATAAAACGATTGCAAACAAAGAGTTATTTATTTACAACTTGTTTGATTAGATGAATCAATGGATGCAGCAATCTCCTGGATACGACTGACGTAGGCTTGAACCCTACGTTTCACACCTAACTTCGTTCACGCTGTTCTATCTGCTCTTCTAGCTGTAATGGAGTAAATGGTTCAGTTCTGCTTCATTAAATGTGGTGGATAACTTAGAAAACAAATTCAAATTGAACTTTCTCATACTTAATTGCCAAAAAAGCCATATTAGATATGAAGTGTTATTTACATAATACATTTTTTGATTCTGGAAACTTTGGTGTCTGTGTTTAGTTTTTACAACACTATAAGAACTCTTCTGCACACACTTGCCAATTACATCTCTTTGTGGGTTAATGTTAAAGGATTTTACTGTAAAACAGTCCTTGTGCCATAGCCCTACATAGCCTGTCCATTCAAGGTGTAAACTAAATTACACTATTTAGTTTCTTTACTCCCAAATGGAATAAAAGTTAAATCTGTAAGATAATCCATATTGTTTTCCCATTGTGTACCATACCTTAAAGTTTTGCCCAGAGAGCCTTAACTGCTAAGAAGGCTAATTAAACAAATCACAGAGCTGAAAGAGAAGAGAGAGGCACACAGCCAACACAAAGCGGCATAAAGGATTGGTGTGACATGTTCCTTAATAATCAAACTGCAACTTGTGGATTCGTGATACAAAGACAACATCTTTTCTCCTCACACTATGAAAGCTCTTCATATCTCGTCATCAATAAGATCAGGAGCTAATCACACTACGATACAAGTTTATTCTGTAATACAAAAGAAAACATATTGCTAGCCGTGCCTTGAAAATTCTGCAGCTCAGTCTCATCAGATAAGAAGCTCTCTCGCCAAGCTCGCCACAGCTCTTTGTCACCTGTATCTAAAACTAACTTTGAAGTAACCAAGGCAGGTAAGGAAGGCTGGAGCTCTCTCAGACTGCAATTTTTGTAATCACAATAATTTAGAAAAGTGATTTGATAAACCCGATTTTGAGAGCGCACGTCAAATTACATTATGCAAAACCCTTTAAAACAACTATCCCACTGAGATAACTGCTTAGGTTATTATTAGTGCATATAAAATGTGCTTACACATTGCCATTTACACCTTAGTCTAGAATAAACTTTTATTTGCATTACAGTACAACTAGCCCCTTACCAACATCATGCCTGTACAAAGCAGACCCACTTGCTGAGCTTGCTTCAGATGTGGCAGGTAATGTTAAAGCCAGGCTCTGAGGTCGCTTTGATCCTGGCATTCTAACACCTAAGATGCCACGGCATCTAAGGTATTAAGCAATGGTGCAGTGCACCGTTCCCTTGCCTGGTGTTAACTGCTTGTCATAGTAGATGGAGGCCTAATGACAGCCTGCAATTTTATTACTCCATGCAGTAGGAGAGCCATGTATGTACACTGGCCTTCAATCCCACTGTCAAGTACCTTTAGGCCTCGTTCACACGGCTTATTTGGGATGATTTAGCCGACTGCGCCCCGATTTCCGCTGCCGTACGGCACCAATCCTACTCAGCAATACTAATATCCACATTCTCATATGAGAACTATGATTCCACCCCCGCCCCGCGCACCTTGCCGACGACAATTGCGGGCAAAATCCAGCCCCGCAATAAGCCGTGTGAACCAGGCCTAAAAAGAATAAAAGGTTCAAAACACCACTTTACAAATATTTTTTTTTTTTTAAATAGTTGGTATCGTCACAGTCATAAAAGTCCAATCTCTAACCCCTTACAGATACATGATGTATGAGTACGTCATGGTGGCGGTAAGGTCCCATAGAGCAGGTTTAAACAGCATGTGGTTGGTGTCAGCGGCTAATTGCAGCTCACAGCCACCGTTAACAGCGGGAAACATAGTCGGCTCCAGTATCAGCTAAATAAATGAGAAACTGTGCTATGCACCGTTCCTTACTCAGATTAGTACCCCTGTGGTGAGATCATGGGGTGTTGATCTGTTAAAGGGGTTGTCTCACTGGAAAGATTAGCTTTTAACATGTAGTGACAGGTAAAAACTTTCTAAATACATTGATCTTTTGATTTTACATTGGTACAGAGATGAGCGATTTTATCTCCTCTTAGAGCACACCAAGGTGTCTAGGTTACCGTCCATATCTCCCTTCCCAATTAGATTGAGAGCAGGGAGTGACATCACCATGGTTGAAGCTCCTCCCGAAACTCTCTAACAATATTATATAAATGACCTAATAAGCAATTATTTTCACTCCTTCAGGCACAGTAGCTTTATTTGTTCCTGTGTCACCTGCACTTATGTCACTGTAACATGATCAGTTACTTATAGTGGAGCTAAATAAACTAATAACAGCCGGACCAGTCAGTCTAAAGCAACCTGTGAAACAGCATGGTGAGAAAACCTGTTTAATATGGCAGCTGGAAGCCTAATGAAGGCTTCCATAGCCACCATGTTATCAGTTCTATTACTTCTGCCACAGGCAGGAAGTAATAGAGCCACCATCTTTGTACACCGTTCTGCATTATTTATACAATCCAAAACAGTGTTCTGATGATAGAGCCCCCTAGTGGTCAAGTATCTGATGGGTATATGTTAAAGAGGTTTTCTCACCATGCTATTTTTAACAGAGCCACAGGCAGCTGCAGACTTGCACTTCCTGGTCAGGCTGTGAGTGGGTCTACAGCAGTGATTAGTATATCAGCTCTGCTACTTCTAGTTATTCATGTTACAGTGACATGACTGCAGCGCCCTAAAGCTTAAATCTAGTCTGTAACTTAGGTAAACAAAGCTTCTGTGCTAGAGATAAGGATGCATCCCCCATGGCAATGGACAAATACTGTGGAGACTGCTGCATGGGTTTTCCATAGGAACCCGTTGTGCTCATTTTCGGTCGGATTTTCAGGCGGTCTGCAAAATCACAAACCGCCTGAAAAACCAGCCAAAGAGCCCTGCACGTGGGACAAGCCCTAAGACCATCAGGAGTGACACACATGGTTAAACCCTCCCCCCTGACAGACACAGAACTCGCACAAGGAGGTGAACCCCTTTAAAGTGTTAAAAAAATAAATAAAAGTTGAAATCATCCCCATATTGCCATTTTACAAATAAAGTTACACATAATTGAAATTGCTACTTCTGTAAAAGTCTATTAATATATCATTTTTCCTCATCATCATAAAATAAGACTCCAAGAGCTAAAATTGTGGTTTTTTTCGTCATTTCACATCCCCTAAAAAAGTTGAATGCATAACAAAACTGTACCAATAAAAACTACACTTCAGCCTGCAAAAAATGCCCTCTCAGGTCAAAGAACAAAAAAGGTTGTTGGTCACATGGCACAGTAGCACAAAATAAAGGTTTGTATTTTTTTTTTTTTAAAGGAGGAAAACCAGAGGGGGGCAGGCGATTCACCTAAATTGTGCGTTTTGTTTTATGTAACCAAGTACCCCAAAAAAACTGGAAAAAAAGTCAGACATCCCAAGATGGCCCGAATAAAAACTATTCTTGAGCTAGCAAAAAAAAAATAATATCCCTAGATGGAAAATATTGGGCCCAGAAAATGGAAGTACAGTCCAAAGTTAAAAAATGAAAAAAGGTGTTTCTTAGGTTTATTTAAGTAGTAAAACCATTAACAAAAAAATTTGGGTATAACTAGAACCATGGGTGAATACAAAGTCATACCGACACCCTAATTATGTGGGAATGTCTTAAAAATGAAACCCCTAAAAAAAATGGTGCGATCGAATTGTTTTTCATGTTACACCCCACAAAGAATTTTTTTTTTGTTTGTTGTCCATGGTATTAAAAAGAACGTCTTGTCCCGCAATCAACGAACTCGATGTATAGGAAAAATTGAAAAGAAACGTTAAAGCTCATGGAAGGTGGGGAAAAATAATGAAGGCAGAAAATGTTAAATCCTGTTATTAATTTACAGAAATGGTGCCCAGTGAATTGCATTGGCTGCAGTGTATCCCAACCCCATCATCTAAAATTGTTAGGGTGCTTTCACACAGTGCTGTTTTTTGAGCTATTTTTGTGCAACAATGTATATTATTAATTGTTGTGCCTTCCTGCACAAAAAACGCACCGTGTGAAAGCACCCTTACTATGCAGGCTCAGTAACACTGCGGTTTGCTTAGCAAGGACTAGAACATCTGGGCTTGTGCAATCAGTAATACATCTTCCACACCCTCTGCCTGTCCACCTCTCCGATCTAGCCTGTACAATCACCTGCTGAAAGGTGTCATACACATTTCATTTGTTAGATCAAACAAAACTGAATGTTATTAATATCGATATTATATAATTTTTGTGCTGACTACTTGTGTTATGTTATGTCAGAATGTCTTCTGAATGTTAAGTACTGGTAAGACGATGCTATCAGTGCATCAATTTGTTACTGCTGCTGTACAGTAGTACGAAATCTCTTGCTTACATCGTGTAAGGAACGCAATGGAACTGAGGCACGACTCATTTTGTGCATATGATGAGAGAGGGGGGGTAGCAACTGTGGAAAGGCAACGTGTAGACACAGGGGCATATGTTATAATTTATTCCAACATTTATTAAGACAATTGTGCCAGAATGCTGGCGTACATGCTTTACACCACATTGTGTGTTTTGTACAGTTAGACACATTGGCGACTCATCCAACAAAAAGGGTGTGGTTTGACATGCAATGTCATGCACCAGAATAATGCGGCAACATTTTGCCACAATTAGTGGCACAAAGTTAGACTAAACAGTTTAAACATGCGGCAGATTTATTAATACTTTGATAAATGTGGCACATTTTTAGACTGTCTAGTCCTAGTTAACGCAGTCTAAGTATTAGACAGTATTGATAAACGTGCCCCAGCAGGTACCATCTTACTATAAAACGGAGCATTGTTGTATTGATTAGTGAGATAACTGTGGGCAAACTTGATAAACTGCATAACGGTTTTATAAAATGCTGAGGGTGATTTATCGAATCTATGGGAAGCGTTATGCACAAGCTTTTCAGTCCATATGGAACATGCAAGGTGTATTAATCCCTAAATACCAGTTTTGCTCTAGGCTTTTTTTTTCCTGATGCTAGCCATTCTAAGACATCGGTAGAGCATTTCTACATCTCTGCGTCAATGGAAATCTCTTTATAAAAGTCAGAGAAAAAAAAGTTTTCTTTAAACAAAATGTTTATGAAATTATAGCACAAACTGCAATGTAAATGCAACATGTCCGCAAATCCAAAGATATTTCAATATCCGAAACGCACCGACCAATACGGTAGTTCATAACGGTAAGTTAGGAATACGCTATTCCCGCCGCCATACAATAGCGCGGAAGGAAATGGGACATGTCAACTATAGCGCAATACCACCGCGAACAATGCGCATTCTATGGGCCGCGCCGCACCCCCCCCCATCCTTTGAATTATGCTGCTGACCCACACGATACTGTACGCACCACATAAGCCGTGTGAGCATACCCTAAAGAGTTATTTTCACACTTTTTTTCTTTTAAAGAAAAACGCCACTGAAATGTAATTTTTCATTGAAAGATATATAGATACATATAGATCCAGCAAGAAAGAGAGAATAGTTGGTCCTTATTTAAAATTTCCGATATTTCGATCCACTCATTGCCTTTGCCCAGAAACCAATTAACTACTGCAGTTTACCCAAACAATGCTTGAAACAAACTACTTAAATTTTCACAACTACAAAAATAGCTTCCAAATAGTAGTGAACCATACTAAAGACATTTTCCAAAATAATTGCTTTTCCTCTTTTTCTATAGAGAATCAATAATTTATTACTAGTGCTATTTCATTTCCCCTCAGTAACTGACCTGTAAACAAATCTCCTGGCTGTTTTGTTCAATAAGAGTAACAAAGTATCATCACACAGGTCACATGTCCAGTTCATGTCTGTGCTGCCCAAACAGTAAAAAGCATGATTTATCTCAAGTAAACAGCTCGTAATAGGCTTTTGTTGGATCAATAAAATCCTGGTATTTGAAAGCTAATCTAATCTAATTAGCATCTGAAAGCACAACATAGCTGTACAAAGCATGGAAATTTTATGCAAAATTAAGTATGAAACCAGGAATGACAGAGAATGTTAATCATGCATTCTTTGAACCCCTAGTGGGAACAAACTCCCTTTACGTCCATTGAAAGCCTCTGGGCTCGACTTGTTATAGGTCTCTCTTTATTGGCACCTGCTTATAACAAATGCGGTCACAAACACTTTCTAAGCTATAAGTAACAACTATAATGACTTTTCTTTTTGCCTTACTATTTTGCATCATCATCATGCTTATGCTACTAATTGGCACACTGGTATAATGGAGTTGGCACTGTGCTGTACTACATTAAACTAAAGCAACTATACTATCAGATGGCTAATGATTGATCACAGTTTACCTGTTGCAGTTCTTGCTTTACTTCCCGGGCTGTCATTTGTTCATCAGAATCCATAACGAGGCCAACCTCCAACCATCCTCTTAACACCAGACATAACTTGTCCATTCTACAAATAAAAAATTATACTGAATTATTAAAAAAAAAATACAATGTTGGAATTTCTTAAAGAGGACTCCTGACGTGCGTTTTAGTAAATCCTTGTGAAACAATTCTGCAGCATCTTCTCTTTTATCGCTGTGTTGTGCTGTTCCTCTGTTATTCCTCCTGAAAATGTATTACAGAATCTGTCAGATGGCTGTTACCTTTCCAGTTTTGAAAGGGTTGTGTCCCTGCAGACACTGATTCTGTCACCACTGATTGGACAATGTAATACCGTGCATGACACACCTGCAAATCAGTAACACCCAAATGACAGATTCAGCGATACATTTCTTAAAGGAATAAACAGAGGAACAGCACAACACAGCGTTATAAGAGAAGATTTTACTGAAGAGAAGATTATGCGCGTGATTCACAGGAACACAAGATTTTTAAAAAAAAATAAAAAAAAGACGACATAAGCAAAAGGGCAACACATCCTCTTATCTTCAAAAACAAAATTTCAGCACAAAAAAATTTTGGTAAAAAAAATTTACTTTTTTTTTTAAAAAACCCCCCTTTTTTTACCCTTTCATAAACAAAGGAGCTAGTATGTGTTATGTAAAAAGATTTGAATCCCCAAATTTCCAGTTTTTGTGAAATTTAAAAAAGAAAAAATTTTAATCTTAAAACTAAAAACATCAAGCATTTATAATTTAAAAATTTTTTATTTTTATTTAAAGAAAACCTTTTTTGTAGAAGAAAAAGTATTTGCACCCCCACATATCCAATGGACTGAAATCATTAAAAAAAACACTTTATTCCAACCATTAAAATATCAATAAGCAAAGGTCCCGTGCAGAAAAACATCTCCAAGCGTTTTAATGTTTTTCCCCTGATCATTTCCCGATTTAAATCCCTTTTTGGTTTTTTACGAGTCAGTGGAAAAACAGTGTACCCCTTTGGGGGACGTCTTTTCCATGAAAGGAAATTTTTTATCGTTTTTTTAATTTTTTGCAATAAAGAGTGGGTTTTTTTTAATGATTTCAGTCCAATCTGATATTGGGATGCAACTATATTTCTGCTCTGAAATTTGGATTTTCTAAACCCTTACGCTTTAGAAAGGGCGACGATTACCCCCTTTTTTTTATTAAAACCCCTTTTGAACAATTTTGCAAAATTTAATGGAGAATCACTCCTTCATGTTATCCAAACCACAAGCAACAAAACCCTAGCCATTTCCCCTACTACATTGTTTTTCCCTAAATTTTTAACATTTTTTTAATAAAGCCTCCATGTGAGGGGAAGCGCTGACCAATTAAGAGGAATCATTGCACCCCTTCCCCCGCCCAGCGCAGCCAGCTCCTCCCCCTAAAACCAAACAATAAAAAGCCCTGTCATTAAAATGCAGGGCGGGGAAAATCTGACACGGTCTTGTCTCAGCTGAATCCCCGCAGCATTTCAAGAAAAAACAAAAACACACGCCTTACTGAGAAAAGGGAAAGGCTTGGGGCTATCTCAAATTCCATATTTTCGAGCACTGAAAAAGTTTCACCAAATTTTTTAAAACTTTGGTCTAAGAAAACAATGGGGGTTGCATGCTGGGAAGCCCAGCAACTCCGACAATGAAAGCTTCAGCTGTGCTCTACCAGTTGGAATGAGGCTTAAAATATACATTATTTAATGAAACTTTTGGGGAGGAACTAAGGGTTTTTTATAGCAAAGCCATTCTTTGAGTGGAGGGGAGCTCACTTTCATTGGGGCCTCTGGGGGGGACGCCCAAGCAATGCACTCTGAAATATGAAGATGCAGGGAGGTCTTCAAGATAAACCATACAAAGTGACATTGTATTACATTTTCAACACATAAAATTTTTTTAAATTTCTGGGCACCCTTAAAGGGGTTTTCCATAAGTAAAATTTATTTGGGGAAAATTTTCAAACTAAAACTAAAAATTACACATTCTCAATATTAAAATTCGCACCTTTTTTTTTTAGCTCTCCTTTAGTGATCCATTTTTTACAGCTCGTCTCCAGGGGGAACGACCAGGGTGTGAGCCCTCAATTCGGGGTCGCACATGCCCCGATATAAATTTCCCCTTCTCAGGAGTGTTTCAAACCCCTGGTGTGTATTAACCCTTTTCCTTTGAAATTTTTTAGTAATTAGTCAAACAGTGAAAATAAAAAAAAAAGGAAAACCTCAATCAGGTTGTCCCATTGTTAAAGAAAAATAAAATTCCACGGGGTTTGGTTCCTGCGGGGGATTTGAACCTGGGCCCCTTTTGTGCTGTGATTAAAAGCTTTACCTCTGAGCTACCCCACGGGCTTTTTAAAACATTAACAGCCCCCTCTGACTACAGAGGGGAAAAGGCATGGTGATTCCCCCCCTGCTGGGTAAACATGACTCCATTCAAACAAATAACCCTTTTTTTTGGCACACAGAACTGAAGAGGGGTTTGCAGGGGGTATGAAATAAATTTCGTGGAAAAACCCCTTTAACCCTACTTTCTTTTTAGTGCTCTGGGTAAAGGGTTTAAAAAAACCTTGTTTTTTGGCTTTTGGGGTTTCTGCCCCAGTCAAATGTGAATTTCAGAGATTTCCCTTTTTTTCCAAAGCATTTTTTTCCCCGTCACTTCTGTTGTCAGTAACTCCTTGTTCTCTTTTATATCAGAATTTTCTAGAATAGCTGTATTTTAGAAAAGTTAGAGAGGCTTGTCATACCTTAAGCATGCCAAACATTCATATTTAACATGTAAAACGGTAGATTTTTTTTTTGCTTTTAAAGGAAAAAGTCTAAAGTTCTGATAATGCATCTCAAACCATAGAGGCCATTAAAGGAAACCATATCAGGAGTATTTTAACGTTAGACTGGCAAGAATTTTTACTTACCTGTTGGAGGGTTTGGTAGTCTTGTGCCCTGTAAAAAGTCATTTGGCGATAGCAGGCGGTTGGAAAAATCTAAAAATGGTTTAGAATTTGTACAGCGTGAAAGCGGAGGATCTGCTTGATGGGACATAGTTTCCTGCGGGGGAAAAGGGGAAAAGGGAAAAATTAAAATCAATATCAAGGGAAACTGTTTTGAAAAAAAAAAAAACAGTATATATAGGGGTTTAAAAACATGTGTATATATTTATTTCATAACACACACTTTGGATTACGAACGGTTAGGGGTGTTGGGTTTTTTCTTAAAGGGGGTTGTGCCCAGAATCCCCCAAAAAAACAAGAACACATAATTGGGGGTTTTAAAATAAAGAGGAGCCCTAAACTATTTATCACAAAACCAGTGTGTTAGCTACTTATGGGCGTGGTTTTTAAAACGATATTAATTTCTTTTTTTGGGTCTTGGCCCCAAATTTGGGTATTTTGGGGGGGGTACGTTGCCCAGGGAAAGCTGTATGAAAACAAAATTTTTCCCCCAAGCCTATTTCCCCCAGCTGGCTGGAGTGTTGCCCTTGCCCCTCACCCGCGCAGTTTCTTCTGCTATCACTGGGGTGACCCCAGGAGTATTTTATGTGAAATATATATAATTTTAAAGTCTATACCAGTGTTTTTTTCCCGTCCCAAGACCACCAAAACCCGGGCAAGTTCTTGGGTTTTCCTCGTGTTTCCCAAATTTTTCATAATTATTATCATGAAAGAAAAATTTTTTAAAAAATTTATTACACTCCTTTTGCCATTTTGCAAATAAAACAAATTAAAAAAAAAATAGTTAAAATAGTTACACATAATTGTTACCACCATGTAAAAAGCCCAAATTTATTAAATTCTAACTTCATTTTTCCCATCCAATAAACACTATAAAAAGAAAAAAATCCTACCACTCAAAAACCCTTTGGTGGGGAAAAAAAAATTTGGTTTTTTTTTTTTAGCCTACTAAAAAACCCACATAAAAAGTTAACGGTGGGAAACATACCAACCCGCGAAAACAGAGAACATATAAATTATACCCAAAAGGGAAATTAAAAAGGGCCCAATTTTAAAAATTTTTTTTTTTTTTTTTTTTTTTTTTAAAACATTTTCCCCCCCATTTAAAATGTATTTGTGGGTTTTTTTTAAAGGACTTTATAAAGTACAATAAACAAGCCTTTATACCACTATGCAGGGGGAAAAAAAGAAAATTTTTGCCTTGAAGGGGAAAAAAGAGAAAAACTCTCTCTCTCTATTAAAATATAAAATTTTTTTATAATATATAATTTTAAAATTTTTATTACATACCACACCCCACACAACATAAAAATATAATAAATTTTAAAAAACATATACACATACATATATAAATTTTATATTTTTCATACATATTCCCTACATTTTACAATAATTAATATATATAAATATATATATATATACACAAACAAACATATACAAAATTAAAAATTTCATTATATATATATATTAAAAATTTTACATACATACAAAATACACTTACATTATATATATATATTATAAATTTTCATACATACATACATATACACATAATTTATTTTTAAAATAAAAAAACCCCATAATAATACATATACACATAATTATAAAATATATATATAAAATTTACATACATAACACATACTTTTATTTTTAAAATTTTTAAATACAACATACATATAAAACATCCCTTATTATTATATATATATACATAATACATCCTAACAATACAATATATAGATATATATTTTTATAAATCCCAAAATTTCATTATATAATATTATTTATACTACTAATATAACATACATTATATATATATATATTTATACATACATACTTTAAACCCTACATTATATATTTATATATACATATTTTTACCCCATACTTTATATATATAATATATATATACATACATAATATACACATACATTATATATATATTATTACATACTATACAATACATTAGTATATAAATATACATTCTACATATACACATACTTTTATATTATATATACATACATACATATACAATACATTATATATATTAATAATAATATACATATTACACATACATTATAGTTTATATTTAAAAAGATACTTATAATAATATATACACATACATTATATATATATATACATATACATATACACATACATTATATATATATATACATACATATACACATACATTATATATATATTAATAACACATACATTTAATATAAATCATACATATACATACATATCCACATACATTATATATATATTATTAATATACACACAACTTTACACAACCATATATATTATTATAAAACATATATATATATATATATATATATTATATATACATACATTTTTATAATATATATATACACTTTACTTATATATATATTATATATACACATAATTTATATATATATTTTATACAATAACATTATATATAATTTTATATTATATTTATATATATATTATATATATTATATATATACAATTACACACACACACATATCTCTATAATTATCTATATATAGCTATACATATCGAGAGAGAGAAAATTTTATTTTTTTGTAATATGGAAATGTACTATCTCTGCACACTCACTAACAGATACACTTTTATTTGAAGCAGGATACGGTCATTCACTCCACACAGTGTTTTTTGGGCATGCCCCCACGGCAAGGATTTTCGGACGGTTTTTCAGCCGGTTTGTTTTTTTTTTACTTCATCAGCTCTGAAGCTCAGCTCAGGGAAGCTCAGTTGTTTACTTTGTGATGAGCTGATATCGCTGCCCTGCTGGCTGCCATCTGACTTCAGAGGAGGCAGGAAGACTCCCAGCCATTCTGCAGCTCCTCTCCAATTCACTTAGCCTCTCCCCTGTATCCTCTCCCCACACTACGGAGCTCCTGTCTTAGAAGTAGTTCGTGCTCGTAGTCAGCGAGGGGGGAAGTAATGGCGAGGCCCGTTCCTGCATGTATCTGTATTCTAGATGGGTTTTGCTTCAGGGAAAGAGTCTAGCGGCCATTTGGGTGTAATGTAATGATTATTACGCGACAAAACCAGCAGAATTTTTAATAAAAGGTATTTAGAAAGTTTTTTATTCTGACATTTCCTTTTCACATTTACATTTATCTATTTTTTCTCTATTCCCGGAGAACCCCTTTAAGTTGAATTTGTATGTAAATCGGAACAGGTCCATTTATTAAATGCGACTCCAGCTCAACATTTTTTTTTTAGTTTTGGATAGTGCAGGTAAGGGTTTTTACATTTGTTTTGCTGTTTTAGCCCCTATTAAGAAGATTTTACCTCATGTGCTGCTGTGGCACGCTGGCACTTGTCGTTCCACAGCTACTATCTGCTGTGGAACATGAGACTGCATTCCCCATAAGTCTCCGTTTGTAACTAGGGGACAGATGTAAGTCGGGGACTGTGTGTGTGTGTGTGTGTGTATGTATGTGTGTTGTGTGTTGTGTTGGTGTGTATATATATATATGTATAAATAAAATAACTTGCATACAGTGGGGAAAATAGGCATCGGATACATCAGCAATTTTGCTAATTTTCCCACCTACAATGTGATTTTCTGGATTTTTAGATTCTCTCTCTCACAGTTAAAATGTACCTATGATAAGAATTACGGACCTCTCCATTCTTTATGGGTGGGAAAACTAGCAAGATCGCTAGTGTATCAAATACTTATTTTCCCCACTGTATGAGAAAGGGGTTTAAGTATTTTCACTTGTCCTAGCAACCTGGCTGAAGAATGTTTTACAAGTCTATTGCCGAAATGTGTGTCCCATACACTCTAAAGATAATATACACTTTTTTTTGTCTACTCACTGTATCTGCTAGCCTGTCAAGCCCTGGAATAAACAAAGTTGGAGATGGTAATGCTGACGGTGCCTGGCGTAAACTAGCGACTTGAGAGGTTGCACGAAATTCTGCTGTACTTTTTATACGTGAAGAATGTTTTTCAGTATTGTTTCTTGTATTGGAGTCACTGTTTAAGAGAAACAATTTGTATATTTAAATATTTAACATTTTTGTGTAAGGGTATGTTCACACGGCCTGTTTACTCTGTGTTTACATACGCTTTTAGCTGCGTGTTTGGATCCGTCTGTCGAACCCCAAACGGAAGCAAACACGCAGCTAACAAATAGTAATGTGATTTACATTGCTTTTAATATGAAACACGTATCGGCGCTCATACAAGTGATCACCTATGTGTGTCTCACTGCGTATTTCGGATCCATTTAAAAAATTGACATGTCAATTCTTGGTCTGAAAAACGCTGCAGGAGCCCTATAATAAACTTTAGGGTGTGATCCTGCTGCATCCAAAAGCGCACCTGCGTGTTGGATCCATTTAGGATCCGATCAACGCCGCGTTTTGGGATGCGATTTTTCGAATCCAACACAGATCCGAAAACGTATCCCAAAACGGCGTGTGAACATATCCTAAAAGTCCAGCATCTGAAAAGGCACTCTGCCACTTACATTTTGTATCCTGCTTCAACACTCATTGTTCCAAGGAGCCCCTCTCTTTCCAAGGAACGTAACAAGAAATCTGGAGTCCGAGGTTTAAGACGATCTCTTCCTAAAGCATGCCTAGGACTAAAACATAAATGATTACTTATATTGAACACAAAAGAAATTGTAAAAAGACTACAGCTATTTATCTTACATTGTGCTCAGGTTGGCTTCAACCCCACAAAGAGCATTGGTGGCAACTTGATTACTGCCAAATTGAACTGGTTTGCAGCACAAGTCCTGAGACTGCATATGAGTAACTGGTAACTGAAATGTCACTTTCTTTGGTTGAAGAATTTGTGGATACTTCTTGAAAACTTTCTCTTTCCAGATCATAGCACAGCGCCGAACTGCCAGATCCTGTATGTGCACCTCCTAAATAAGACAATAGTAAAAAAAAAAAACGATACTATTTATATAGATATTAAGGTAATATTCAGTGATATTGTCGCCGAGTAGTGGGGCATCGTCAGCTTTATAAAGTAAACATCTGAACTTTAAAGACAAAATTTCTCATTTCTAAAACTAAATTATGTATGTATTTACACATTGCAGTTACTTCACAATTTAACTCTATTTTCTCAAAATTCTGGCAAAAAAAACACCACTACACTGTGTGACTACAACCTGTACTTCGCAATCTTCTATGTACCCATTATGCTGCTGATTACATGTAAACAGATGTCTCAACAAGTTGAATAATGTCACATTTAGCTAATGCTTCACTACTTTTTTTCACCACAGTGGCCAAGGGGCTTTATTTAGAGCAACACCATAAAAAGCCAGTGCTGTAAACTGGCTGCACAAAAAAAACTGCACAGCCAGACATCATTGTTTATTTTTTCATTTTAAATTGTTCTGCTCTTTCAATCTTGTGATGACATAATTGCAGGGTCTAATTGGGTGACATCAACATGGCTATTTTCCCTTGTAAAATAGGGCTACTACAGCAGGCTCTGTTATAGAGAAAATAGGTAGTGTAAAAATAAAAAATATATATATTTTGTGACATTCTATGGGCCAAACTGAACCTCAAGAAAAAAGTTATTCTTTTAAAAACAAACTGTTAAAAGTAAGGCTATGTCTCCGCTGCACAGAAAAACGTCTGTTACTTTATAGTAAAAACGTCCTGCTATCTACACAGAGCCTCTTTTTTCTGCTTGTTTTTTTTAAACATGTTGCAAAAAATGACTGAGCAAAGCAGAAAATTTACTAATCAGAGTCTAAACAAATAAGCATCAAAACAGTATCACAAACCTGAGCAAACCAAAAACGAATTACTTTTTAATGAGGACGGCAACATTGTGTGCATTTAGACAAATATTTGGATTATTGTACTTATCGTAAAATCGTTTTCTGGTCCGATTACTTGGGGGGGACACAGAGTTGACATTGGATATAGGCTACTAAAAAAAATGAAAACCCCACGTAGCATCCTCAATCCCAGCTACAGGTACTGAAGTAATCAGTTTGAACAAAAGCAGTAGGAGCGACTGGGATAAGCTAACAGAAGGAAAAACCATAAAGTTCTAGCAAAACACTGCAATGGGTGAGAATTGACCAGTGGAATCCACACAGAAGACCAACAGATGCTGAAGCAAAAAAAAGGATATACTGGGTGGGAGCGGTGTCCCCCAATGAATCACACAAGAAAGATTTTACAGCAAGTAAAAAATCCAAATTTCTCGTCAATATCATTGGAGGACTATTTGCATGTCCAAAAGCAGTCCCCAAGGGAGCGAACAAGAAAAACCTAGGACCACTGGTAACAAAGGCATGTGCCTGCATAACCCTGCAAGCGAATCAAATATAACAGGATGCGAATGCGCACGGTGTAACAAAAGAAGGCAAGCGGAGAAGACTAGTTAGCTGCCAAACACACTTGCAGAGCAGAAACTCAATGGCACAGTGGCCAAGGAGCCAACAAAGGACGGTGGAAAAAAAACTCGAAGTGAAGCAAAAGGGCGATGCAGGATAAATACAAAACCATCCTGGAGAAAAGGAGGAGGGTGAAACCGCAATGTATAATGTCCATTTCCAGTTCCTTCCAACACAGTTATAAGAGGAAGGAGGCTGGACATGATATAGAGGCTGTCCAGCACAGACGTAAGAACAAGACAAGACTGATGGCCCCAAGACCCGAATGCAACCAGAAGTTGTCAGGAGACGACAAAATGAGATGGGAAAAACCCAAGAGTTAACGACTCCAGGAAGACTAGGCAGTCGTTGGAAAACTCTTGAGACACTGGTCCGTAGAAGAGAACATGGTGAACCATGCCCAGAAGGATGGCACAGACAAGCACGCAAAGTCCCTGCCTTGATCCAACTTAAAATTCCAGCTTAGGAAGTGGGGAAGAGGCAAGAACTAGGAAGAAAAAAAACAAAAGTTATTTTCTTTACATCCCAGCAAGCTGGAGCATGGCGCGAAATTTTGTTTTACTCCTCTACATAGAAATCTTTATCAAAAGTTGAAAGATTTGTTTGATCTGAAGAGAAACCAGAGCAGGCATGGCCTTAGCCAAAGTGTGAAGTACCACCCAGCACAGACCTGAAAATCTCCACAGAGAAAAAAATGCTGACCACCAGACCTCTAGGAAGGGGTGGGGAGGCGGCAATGGAAAGAGCTGAGCCCACAGAAGTACCTTGGTTAACCAGGTTAAGAGTGAAGAGGTACGGAAAGACTGAAGTCATAAGGGGGAGGAGGATGACCACCAAGCGGACTTCGTGTCCCCTAAAACGAAGGAGAACAGGGAAACGAGGGAAGGTATGGCAATATTTGATACAATTTTCATAGATTGCTTCACTACATGAGCAGAGAAGGATTAAAA
This sequence comes from Phyllomedusa bahiana, assembly GCA_025379985.1. NCBI lineage: Eukaryota > Metazoa > Chordata > Amphibia > Anura > Hylidae > Phyllomedusa > Phyllomedusa bahiana. The sequence continues at coordinate 75,600 of JAODAL010008787.1, read as the reverse complement.
GCGAGAGTAGGGTATACCAACAAGGTGGAGGGACCCATTGGAGATGGCCCAGGATTTGGAAGAGGAAAATGCTGTCCAAGAGCCACCTGACCAGAATAAGTCTGCCGAAAGAGTGCTTATTGCCTTACACAAGGAGGATAGATCACCTAGTGGAGAAAAGTAATCCACATCAAATAATCACTCTGTCAAAACAGAGGCATCCAGGTGCCTGCATAGCAAAAATAGAAACCCTGCCCTGAGGGGTAAATCACAATCACTCAGCCAAGATGGAGGGAACTGGCTGCCTGCATAGCAGAGTTAAATATGCTGCTCTGTGGAGAAGAGTAAAACATCACATTAGCTTTCCACCTGTAGAGGGGGGAATATGGTTAGGAATTTGCATAGCAGAGCTATTCCTGATGCCCTGTGGAAAAGGGAAAAATCACAACATTCCACCTGTAGAAGTAGGAATATGGTTAGGTACGCGCACAGCAACGTTAAACATGCTGCTGTGTGGAGAAGAGTAAATCACATCACCTCAGATCATCATTTCACCTTTAGAAAGGGGAATATGTTTAAATACGTGGGGAAAAACAAAAAACACACCATTAATATGCCTATTAAGCGCAGTAATGTGCCTGGCTATGTAGCAAGGTTATATACACCACCAAATCACCCCCACAGATGTATGCCTCTTGTTAGTTTGGTTGGCTGAACTCACATCACACATTATTTTACCTGTAATAGGCTTTTAATGTGGACAGCGGAGATCACATCACACATTTTGACTGCAATAGGTTTTTAGTGTGTTTGCCTGCGATCACATCACTCAATAACTCATTGCGATTAAGAGGGTAAAGCTACTGCATGTGTGGCAAAGATGAATCCTAAGTGAACGAGAGGCTGAACTGCATCTCTCAAAATAGCACTTCCTGAGATGGAGGACTTGCACAGACAAGGTTAAGGGTTGTTGCACAGCATTAACTGCCATGTCTTATTGTTAATACTTTCCCCTTAACATAGCTTACAGCAGGGAGGTGGGACACATAACCATGTGCAGACCAGGCAAGAGAAGGGAATGTAATGAGCCAACAAAAACACATGTGCAGAATAGGACTGCAAAAATCAGCGCTTGAGCAGGCCACAAGCAAGAGAATAGATTAATGAATCTGCTGGCACCGCAGAGCTCAGGTAGGGCATGCCAGCAACATGCAACAAAACAGGTGGCTAAAAAGCCAACACAAATGCACACAGCTGGTACAGGCAAGATAATGTTATAAGCACCAAACGTCATGATCTTATCCAAGTAGTTATTGTACGGTGTGGCGATATAGTTACCTATCCGCCGCCTTCAGACGTGCGTGGTTTAACCACTTCAGTACCTCGCACCAGAGTGGGGTTACCGGAAATTCAACTTCCGCAGGAAATATGCATGGGTGACCCACGAAAAAGGAAGCTCATGTGGGTTCACCCCTTCAGTTGCGTATACTGGAAAAACTCCTTTCTGCCCTTGCAGAAAAACAGTATGGTTGATCGGTGGGAATGTGCACAGGCCAGCCTCGCACTGGAGTAGGGTCTGGCTGTGTTGTTCGGTCCACCCTCCGAGGGGGGGGATTATTGACTAAAGTAGCGACCATGATGATGACCCTCCTGACTGGTGAGGAGAAAGATCTCCATCAACATCTGCAAGAGAAGGAAAGAAATAAAACTAAAACGTGCAGCAGACCTGCACACTCAGCAGGTCATGTCTGCCTCCTGCGGGAAGAACTCTTGTCCTCGTCTACCAAAATTAAAACCAAGACAAAGTCCAATGAGTTATTCACACTCACTTTGGATCAGTCATCAATTTCATCAGATTAAACTAATTTTTCTAAAATATCTCCCCATTCTATGGGAGGATGATGTCACCGAATCCATTCTGTCGTATGGATGTAGGGCGGTTCCCAGAAAGCCAAAAACGTTGGGGAATATCCTTTTCCTCAATCTAATACAGTCTCGTACAAATAAACCAACGTGGCTAAACTTCAGGGGTTTTTACATATGTGAGTCTCACCCGTGCCTTACTTGTCAATTTGTGAACCCCTCTGCTACTTTTTCTGACAGTGAAGGGAAAAAAGTATTTCCCATAAAAAGGCATATTAATTGCAACTCATGCTATGTGGTATATCTTGCCACATGCCGTAGATTAAAAACTAGATTTTTGGAGCATTTAAATGATATCACTAATACAACTCCTCGCAACCGATCCAGTCTCTCAATGCATTTTAGAGAGACCCATAATGATAATTATACAAATCTAGAAATTGTGGGTATAGAGAAGGTCAGTAAACCCATTAGGGGTGGTGACCTTAAACGCATTTTGCATGATCATGAAGCCTTTTGGATATTTACGTTAAATACATGCTATCCAAAAGGCTTAAATTTAAAACGTGAAATTATGTTTCACTATTAGCGATTTTTTATAATTTCATAAATGCAGTATAACATTACATTTATTTCATTCCATGGCATTTCAGGTTAGATATGTTGTTTGCAGCCTGCATAAGATCAGGCATATTATATACATATAGTACTGTTGGACATTGAGGACTTGTTGTATTGAATTACTAGGCTATCTTAGATTCTCATGTCCTTTAAAATTCTAAATTTAATATATGTTTTCTTGTATAGTACTTTTATGGTATCATTCCATTTACACACAGGCAATATCGCCTGTATTCAGTTCTATATGTAATTTTTCTTTATATGTAAATGCCTTTACTCATATGCATTATCACACTTGATTGAGAAACTTGTTGCTTGGTTTTATAATCCTGACTGTTCCGCCGCTCTACTCAGAGACTAAGTGTGACATTGTGTCTTCTGCGCATGTCTTGCCCATTCCAGGCTGGGAGCAATTTGCTCCCCTGCGCATGCCGCCTTTGACACTTCCGGTTTCGGCACATTGCGTCCGGAAGCTGTGGCGGCGTCTCTTGAGGAGCACACCGGCGGGACATTCAGGTAAGGAATATGCTTTTATTTGGGTATATAAGAAGTGTTTGTTACATTTGGGGTTAGGCTATGACTAAGGGTGGTGCGTCACCTGAAACGCGTCAGATTTTGCATTGCAGGTGTGCAAGTTTTTAATGGATCTACAATAAAGAAATTTTAATTTTAAGATTGGGATCTTTGTTCCAGTGCTGTACTACTACTCCTCTCCTCCTTTGCCATTTGCTCATCTCCTCTGGATGTTGTGCGTGCATGGAAGGATCTCGCTGACTATACATATGGTGAGCATTCACACTTGCATTCCTCCAGACACATCTGAAGAAGGTTTTTGCCGAAAACATTCATATAATTTTTCTTGCTTTTCCTTACTACATATTTGCCTATGTTGTCTTGAACCATTGGAGAACTGTCTGTCTTTCTCATTATGTAAATAAACTCCAAAACCCTTTTGCATCATAAATCCATGGTGTACTGTGGACTTGTTTTTTGAGATTGTAATCCTACAGGGTGCTTTCACACAGTGCGTTTTTGGTCCTATTTAACCCCTTAACACTGCATGAAACTTATATCTGTAATGACTGGGGGTTACTTTACCCCGTCACTGATGTCTGCGTCATACTGATCACACAAGTACTACCACTGAGAATGGGGTGTCGACGATTTATCATGGAGGTCCGGGACCTAGACAGAAATATAGCAGTGTATTATGTTGTACACATAATTGTTGTCAAAATTAAATGAAATATATATATATATATATATAAAATAATCAACAATGAACATTGCTTTACTCACACTGACACACAATATTAACATGTCATTTGTGCTTCATGGTGAACTCCGTATGAAAGCCAAGAAATAAAAAAAACACAATTATGTTTTTTTTTTACCCCCACTGCAATCCACAAATAATTGTCAACTGGTTTCACAAGACATGTACCACAAAAAAAACATTAGAATTGTAAAATCCTTTTCATCTATTGAAAAACCTTAACAACCAGTCAAGAATTACTCAAAACCAAACTTTGATCTTCATGAATAAATGGTTGATATTTATATTGGTGTTATAATAATGTCTCATAATACTGCTTATTGGGGTCATGCTACCCCATCTCCCCTTGTCGCCGCAGCCAGTTTTGACCTCCTTGTCAGAGCCCTCTTTTTATAATCTGATATGTGTCACTTTACGTGGGAATAACTTTTACCTATCCATGTGATTCAGAAAATGTTTCTCTTGACACTGTGCTTTCAGTTCGTAAGAAATTTTGGTCCATACAATCCTTGATTTGTGCAAAATATCAAAATATTGTTAAAATTTAGAAAAATTTGCCATTTTCAAAGTTAAAAAAATTTCTGCATGTAAGACAGATAGTTATTCCACAAAAAATTATTTATAACTAGCATCTACCATATGTCTAAAGTAAGCGGTCATCATTTTTTAAATGTCCTTTTATTTTTGTACATTTGGGGGCTCAGAAATATAGTAGCAAATTTTCAAGAAAATTTGCAACCTTTTTTTAGTGACCAGTCCAGTTCTGAAGTGGCATTGAGAGGTCTGTATGTTAGATACCTACATAAATGACTCCATCTAAGAAACTACACCCCTTAAAATATTCCTAACACCATTTGTTAACCCTTTAGGTGTTTCACAGACACTAAAGCAGAGTGAAGGTGAAATTTAAAAAAAAATCATTTTCATTTGCAGATTTTTTATTTTTATCCATTATTTACTGGAACACAGTAGATGATAGGAAAATCCAGCTCAACATCAATTCCCCCAATTCTGCTGTTTTAGAGATATCCTATAGGTGGCCCTAGTGCACTATTTAGCAATAGGGCCACATATAGCCACAGTGCACAAAGGGACTTGTATCAGTAATCTTTAGATCACTGTTACAATGGATATCAGTACACAGTAGAACTGGTATTCACAGTAACTGTAAACTACTATGCCTGGCCATGCTCGGGGCACGGTTAGGCATAGTGATGTCACAGGCAGCCCAGAAGCCTATATTAGGCTTCCGGTCTGCTAGGTAAGTCAGCAGCATCCGCAATTATATCATGGCGATGGAGACGGAGGGAGCTCCCTCCCCCTGTCATTCCCTTCGCTGCCGTGATTGATTGATTGCAGCAGCCGGGGAGGGGAGGAGGGGGGGGGGGGGTTCTCGAGTAAAAGCCTAAGGTGGAAAATACAGCCAGCGGCTACTGGTATGTTTCAAAATCAAAAATGGATACCAATAAAATTACATAGGCAGGTATACGTCCCCCATAGGCAGGGTTTTCTTAAAAAAAAAAAAAAAAAAATACAAATGCTCACCTCTCTCCCCCGCTGCTCGATGCGCTCCGACTTCTGGCACAAGTGGCGTGATGTTATCAGCCCGAGCAGGCAGCGTGATGACATAGCACGCTGTCTGTGACGGAAACTCCGGAAGGCCGCAAGGATGTTGCAGCAGTCTAGACGGGAGATGACCAGGTCAATGACCAGCATTTTTGTGGTATCGGGGTTAGGGAATAAGCGTATTCATTAAATATTTTTCGGTTGGAGGTGGCAGGCAGAGGTGAAGTTTTGGATGTGTGGTTTAAAGGATGGGGAAGAGTCAAGGGTTATCCCAAGGTAGCGGATTTGCAGGACCGGTGAGAGAATAGCGCCGATAACAGTGATAGATCAGATGGGGGGATAAAATGGGAGGGCGGAAAGACGATAAGTTCAGTTTTATCCACATTTAGTTTTAGGAGGTGGGAGGAGAAGGAGGATGATATGGACAATAGACAATCTGGAATCCAGGAGAGCAGAGTGTTAATGACTGACCCCCTGTTGGGGACATCAACAGGGAAAGGGCAAGAGGAGGAAGTGGTTTGAGATGATGAACGTCCGATCAGTGAACTAAAGTATGAGAAGATCCAGGAAGGGGCCAGGTCGGTGATGTCGAAGGAAACAGATTTGATATGTGCACCCACCTTCAGCTGATTCTGGGTAGACTGCCGACATCTAAAATCTTTCATTTCGGACATGAACTGCAAAATTTTTATGACGCCTTTTCGCAGGAGGTCAGTTCGATATACTTCAACTGCCTGGGCAATTCGCAGTTTCTTTCTCCGACGCTCGGAAACATATGCCAACCAATAATCAAACACCTACAAAATAATGGTATTAGTCTACACAGATGTGGTCAGGTTTTTTGTTTTCTTTTTATATCGAAATAGGAAAATACCTTCCCCTGCAGGTTGATAGACCAGTGCCACAGGGCTTGTACTGTCTTCTTCTCCTGCTGCCTTTTCTCTAACAGCTGTAATATAAATGCACAAGTATTAGGCAATTTCCAACTACAGCATAACTTAGACTGTGACAAAACTGCCGTATAGTAAAGACAAAAAAATAAATCATAAAAATAGATTGTTAAATCGATCCACTTTACCAACTGGTGCCATCTCCTCAGATGAAATTGGCATAGCCTGTGTCCAGAAAAGATAATCTGTTGCCGCTGAAGAAGCTATGTAAGCAAGAAAGTAATGCTGTAAATAAAAACCCTTATTACGTAGATCTAAACATCAATGCTTTCCATCTACTTAAAACTGAAAAGATACAACTACTGAAACTTGTTGATATACATAATTATAGATACAAAAGCACAGATACCTAGTAAATCAGTATAATAGTACAATTAAAGTCTAACAAATCTGTTTACTGCTGGTCTATGCCCCAGCATTCAGCCTAACAATATAATTCAATATATTAAAAAACAAAAAAATCACAACCAAGTACCATAAAGACAATTTTAACTGACACCAGTAGAACCAGATTATTTGTTAAAGAAAAAAAAAAAAAGTTAGTTGCCCATAGTGACATTTTCTTATGTCGATATTTTGTGTGACATTCAGGCACAATTGCTACATGATAAATTACCACTCACCATTTTTCTTAATCTCAAAGCATGATAATTCTTCCACTTTTTGACACAAATGTTCAATAATCTTATTCCATGATTCTTTGCAGCAATCTCCATTTTCATTCGTTCTCCCTTTGTAATTTGACTGTGTTTTCTCCAGTGCAGAAACATGCGACAGATTTTTCCTAAAAGTATAGGGTTATTAAATTAACTGAAATTCAATGTACTACCTACCCTAACAATCTTATTCCTTTTTGTACCTTCTTGCAGGCAACCAATTGCCACTTTTACTTTTTTGGAGGTTTCTTCTCGATTACATGCCTGAATGTAAGCAGCCTCTCTCCACGATTGCAAAACCTGTAAAATACATGTGTCAATGAAAATCAAACAAACTGACAAGCACAGATTTAAGAGATAAAAATATACCTGTTTCAGCATCATAATTCTGTAGTGATGTTCAGCAATGGCCGTTTGCATTCTTTCCCCAATTTGAGCAGTTGCTTGATTCCTCCAAGTGCTTAGTGCAAATCTAAACATACAAACACATGCACATAGATAGCAAATCTTTCAGGACAACTTAACTTTATATAATTTTGTACTTCAAAATCACAGACTCTTTACTTTGTATTCAGGACTACAGTTAAATCTTTTAAGGCCCTTGATGTTCTGTCCTCAGAAAGGTCATCAATATTTTGTTCAGGGTATAACTATGGATTCCTCTGCAAAACAGCTGACTGAAAATGACCACGACACTCCAGCCAGTCAAACCCATTTGTTTCCCGGGGGTGATCCTTAGGTTCATGGTGCCTGGTACTAAATTCACTTGAACGGGACAGAACTACAGTACAAGAAACAGCCATATGTATTTTGCTCTGTTTCCTGGTAAAAAAGGTTTTAAAAATATGTATGAACTAGTCAAAACAGTAATTTTAAAACAATTCATAAACACAAACTGTAGGAAAGCCAATGGGTGAAAAACATCAGTTTGTGACCTTCATTTTAAATGTTGTACCGGAAAAAAAGAAATAAAATGAAGAAACAGGTGATTACCTTTTAGAGCAACTAATTAATTTATGGGACTTTTGAGAGTATCCCCTTCTTCAGACAGATTTATACAAGAACTGAAAATTTAAAACAAAAGACATGTTTTTCAAAGGGTCTTAGAATTCTTTAAAAAAACAAAAACAAAAGCAGACAATTTTATTTACAACAGGCATTTACAACAGATTTTTGTTTCTGACCTTAAAATGACATTGCTTATATTGCATTTTGGTATATTTTTAAGAATTCTAAGATCCTTGAAAGTCCATGCTTTTTGTATGAAAAAGTCTGTAAACGTTCAGTTCTTGTATAACATCATGTCTGAAGAAGGGAGCTAGTACTCTCGAAAGTTCACCATCAAATATATTCAGTTAGCCTCTAAAAGGTATCGCCTGATTTCTTCACTCTTCTACTGACCTATCATGTATAAATTCTGTGGGTGGGAGCGGGTGAACTTACCGAAGGATACGTTCTTTGTGTCGTCTCTCTTTGATGTCCACTTGTTGCAAAACACTCTGGAAATTCCTATGATAATCCTAAAAAGACGCATAGTTTGTACAAGTGCTATACAAGTACACACAATATTCTCAATGACAATGAACCTTTTATGTGACAAACACCACACAATTATATTACATATTATATCTAAATTACTGTTTATACTAATGTTCTATTACGCTTAAATGTGGTTCACCATTTTAATAGGTTAAAAAGAAAACTCTTTAGAATTATTCAGATGTATACTGTACATACCCTCCATGCATCAAGCACTCTTCTGAGCAGCCACTGCTGATAGTGTCCATCTGCACATACAATCATCTGGTGTTTACGATGTCTGTAAACTACAAACTGCCACCAGAAAACAGTCATCTTAGTATACTGCTATAATAATGTAAAATAGAAGAGTTTGCTTTAAGATTACTTAAGCATTTCTATATCATATCTTAATTCTATAAATCTCTGCTGCATTCATTTTGATCATAAATGTAAGGCAGGGCTCCAGCAGGAGCTCCTTGACCACCAATAATCCATAGAAACAAATATCTTTTAATTCAGCCATGCTCATTAGATAATTGTTTAGTAAATAAATTAAAAAAAGGTTATTTTTATTAAGCAAAAAGGTATATCAACAGTAGTTGCAACTCTTCATAAAAGTATATGGTATTAATAGTGTACTATACAAATATGGGTAATCCAGATGGAGGAACAATGTTTCAGCTTTGAACAGGCCTTCACTGGGTCCTTAGTGGATGGTGGAAAGGAGTAATGCATCAGGCAGCCACAGCATTACTCCCCCAGCCAATCCACTTTGTGGTATAACGTAAATGCTGTGGCCACCTACATCATTACTCCTTTCCATAGATATATTTCTTCACTTATCTTACCAGTCTCCACCTATTCCATGCATTTCTTTTACAAAGCTGTTCATAACGACATGAAGCAGTTTCCTCTTTTAATCGCCTGACCCCCCAAAAAAAAAAAAAAAATTAAAATAGCAATTAATACAGGAGAACACCATACAGACACACAAACATGCACAATGCTTCTTAGCATTCTTAGTTTACAGACCTGTAGTACACCATAGCATCGTCGTAAACAACTATGTGCTTCTTAACAGAACTTCAAATGAATTATAATTATGTAAACAAAATATGTTCCGATAGGGTATGTTCACACGGCGTAATTGTGGCGCGCATTTCGCCGCGCGTTTGTGCCTAACATGGGCGAAATGCGCGCTGCAATTACGGTAATTCATAGCTCTCATAGAGAACTATGAATTACGCCTCGTCTCTACTGACGTACAATACGATCGTATTGTACGCCGGGGGAGAGAAGTGACAGAGGTGAATGGGGCCAGCCTCCCATCCCTGGAAGTACGCGCTGATCAGCGCGTGCTTCCAAAACACACGGCGTACTGCAGCGCGTACAGTACATCGTGTGAACATACCATAGATATTACCGTATTAAAGTATGTTCAGACAGATATAAAACAAGGAACTCGACGCAGATTCCACATTAAAATTCTTGTGTAATCTGACTCCTAATCATTTTAATGGGTAGTCCAAGCTGTAGTTCACACTGTGAACTAAGGCGCAGAGCTTTCCAGAGTGGGAAAAAAAAAATGCCCTTTCAAGCCTGATCCTTGGTTCATACAGGAATGATTTAACCTGTATTTCCTTTTTTGGTGTTCTCTCATGGTTTGTTCCTTATTTTAAGAAATTCTTGAAATAGGACTAACATGTCCGAATCAGAGGTAAAAAAAAAAAAAAAAAACACCTCTAAAGCAGGGGTCCCCAACCGCCGGTCCGAGGACCGGCACCGGGCCTTAGCGTGTCCCCTGCCGGTCCGCGGCGTCGGACACACATGATGCCGGCCGCCCGGTGACTTCAGTCCGGGCGGTTGGCATCTTGTCTGCGCGGCCGCTGTAATCCGGCCGCGCAGACCTAGCAGCTGCGCTCACCGTGCGGCTGCATTACAGGGAAAGCAGGAGCATTACCGCCCTGCTTTCCCTATCATTGTAGATGCAGCGCTCACTGAGCTCCGCATCTACAACGATGAGCGGCGCAGGGAGTGTGATGAGCAGTGACGTCACACCCTCCGCGCCGCTCGCTGCTGTAAGGAGGAGCTCGGCCGAGGATCCGGGAAAGGCGAGTGACTTCTTATTACTTTTTTTTTTTTTTTTTAATAATTGTCCTGACTGCCTGCTGGGGCCGCTATCTATCATTACTGCTGGGGCACTACTTGTTCACTACTGGGGACAGCTACGTGTCACTACTGCTGGGGACCGCTACGTTTCACTACTGGGGTCAGCTACGTGTCACTACTGGGGGCAGCTACTTGTCACTACTGGGGGCAGCTATGTATCACTATCACTACTGGGGGTAGCTTTGTATCACTATTGGGGGTAGCTTTGTATCACTACTGGGGGCAGCTATGTATCATTACTGGGGGCAGCTATGTATCACTACTGGGGGCAGCTATGTATCATTACTGGGGGCAGCTATGTATCATTACTGGGGGCAGCTATGTATCATTACTGGGGGCAGCTATGTGTCATTACTGGGGGCAGCTATGTATCACTACTGGGGCAGCTATATATCACTACTGGGGGCAGCTATATATCACTACTGGGGGCAGCTATATATCACTACTGGGGGCAGCTATATATCACTATCACTACTGGGGGGCTATATTGATTTAATACAGGGGGCATATATCTCTATAATGACAGAGCTGATTACATATGTATATTATATACATGTATAATGCTGACCCACAGAGCTGATCAATATTACTGCAGACTGATTATAAGCACTGTGGGTCAGCATTATTAATATAATAGTGACCCACAGAGCTGACAATCAGTCTCCAGTTATAAAATACTGGTTACCCCATACTATACCCCTAAATGACACAGCACAGTATACACTTTATTGGGGGGTTTTTTTTTGTGTGTGATTCTAAACATCCAACCCCCTCCATAACCCCGCCCCTAATAACCACGCCCCCAATAACCCACCACACCCCACTGGGCCGTGGAAAATTTGTCGTTCATCAAACCGGTCCCTGGAAGAAAAAAGGTTGGGGACCGCTGCTCTAAAGTATAAATCCTTGGCAGAAATCAGAGGTATTGCCTCAGATTTCACATTAGATTTTTCTGATAGTAAAAACCCAATGTGTGAACATATCCTTACTGTTAATCCTCCACTAAATAAACCATCACATTAATAAATAGATATTCTCTTACTCTGCTTTTATATCTTCAACGTGTTTCCTCCATGTATGAAATGCAAGAGACAGACATTTCCTGCAGTAATGTTCAGAAGCCAACACAATCCCCTCACGCTCTGCATATCGAGCCATCAGACAACTTTTCCATGCGAACCAATATTGCTCCATTAATCTTGAGTTACACTGGAGAATAGCCTAGAATAATAGGTAAAACACTTTAATATCAGTACAGGAATGCATTTCAATATTTACCTCTTCACAAAACATTAGTCTAAACTTTTTGCTTGGTACAAACTTTTTGAAAAATTCCTGCAATCCGTAAAAACAGAGTCAAAAACAGCAGGCTACTATATTCAATGTATGGGGCCGACGGCAATTCCAAAATGTTAAAATTTCGGAATTGCCGTCACAATGTTAAAATTCCATCGGCCTTTACACGGCAGTCTAACATTGCTGTGTAAATACAGCCTTAGTGCTTCTAATGCTGGCTCTGCATTTTGACTAGGCAAATTTGTCTACTTCTGATATATGCTGTACTCACCATCCTTTCTGCTAAACGAATCTCCTTTTGATGTTCCAGTTTGTTACTCCAAGCGAGAAGAACTTTTCTCTGTACACAAAAACTAATAAATAAAAACAACAGCATTATTGGGTATTTTGCGGGTGTTCCCCATTTTAAGAATTTATGTCATATCCACAAGGAGAATAGCTGTGCTATCACTCGTGTTAGCCAAGGCCATGTGGCTGCTTTTCCAGTTTAATTCGGTTCAGAGATGGCCACACTTCCACACTGCTCCTTTTACTACAGTTTATTAGTGTTAAAGTAAGCACTGCCTTTTAGTATTTTCCTTAACTTCATTAGACTTATGGAGAGAGCCCTGAGCAAGTCACTTCAATTGATTTTGATAGAAATAGCTTTAAAAGTGTAGAGAAGAGTCAAAGAATCTCACTTTTCCTAATAGGCTAATGTCTTGATAAATATTATTTACATAACACTATCAAATTTCAGAGAACTTTACAAAATACAATATCATATTGTAACAATTACAAAGGCAGGGTTGAAAAGACAAAGAACTGTTTACAAGAAACTTTCTAGGAACCCTTTCACTTTCTGCCAAACATCAGACCTTCCACAAATATCTTATTTAATATGTTTAAAAAATGGATTATTCATTATCAGTATTGTTCAGGCTATGGGCATATTGCAGTACAATAAATACCAGCTTTAAAGGGGTTTTCTCACTTCAAAGATTAGCATTCAACTTATAGTTTACAGGTTATTGAAGACGATTTCTAAATACGTTGGCCTTTTGATTTTACCTTGGTCATGAGATAGAGATTTTATCTGCGTTGAGTGCAAAAAGTTTTCTCTGGTTACAACCATTATCCTCCTTCCTGATGACACAGAGCACGGAGTGATGTCACCATGGACAGAGCTCACTCCAAAGACTCATCTCTAACAATATTGGCTTTGGTTTACAGAAAAGCACTTGTTTTCACTCCTCTGAGCACTTGTAGCTTTGTTTACTGAAGATTAAATCTCCTGCGCTTACGTCTTTGTAACGTCTCAGCTACTTATAGAGACGCTAAATATGCTAAATCACTGCTATAGAACCACACACAGAGAAAATGAAAAGCTGCCTGTGACTCAGTGAAACAGCCTGGTGAGAATATCCCTTTAAGCTGCCATGGGAATAGGTCCTTGAGCACAACCTGTAAAACTGTGTGGCTTGATCCTCCATTTCTCTGCCCTTCTGCTTGATGTAGGTTTGTTCCCTCCATGTCTGGAAACTTTGGGGCAAAAGGTGGTTAACATAATGCCTGTCTGCAGCAGCAACGAGCACCTGCGAGAAAGAGAACAATAGCCACAAAAAACATGAACACCAGAAATGAAAATGTATTTTAATGTGCAATACAAAGGTTTCCGTTATGTTAAACATTTGCATATACAAACATAATCCAACACCAATATTATTGTACCTTTTTGATCTTACATTGCTGCTTATATTGTATCCAGAAACTGAAATACTTCTGAAGCACCACAGACCTGAAACAATCAAAGAATATAATGTAGTCATGGGGAGGTAAAGGGTAAGATGTAAAGGGGAAAGAAATCACTGAAACACTGCAGATGAGAGCTATTAAAATTAGAGCACAGAAAACATATATAGTAAAAAAAAAAAAAAAAAAAAATAAGGCACATGGGAAAATTAAACCAACCATTCAATAGTTTGCTATGGGTTTCTATTCAATAGATCTGTAAACTCCTCCTTTGTTTACCTGTAATGAGAAAGTGCGGCCTTTGTATGAGACCAGAGTCTTTTTTCATCTTTTTGCTCCATGCGAAGCTGCCACGCAGTCCAAAACCTGTAAACCATCTACACAGAAGAAAAAAGTTTGAGAATAATGATCGTGGAGCTGAAGGTAATGTATTCTATATTTCTGCTAGTCATTAGAAGTGATTTCAGTTTACTCACTGCAGAGTGATACTGCTGGCTAGCCTGCAGCTTTCTTTGCTGGGTAGACTGTACAAGGCAGACATTCTTCTTAAAAGCATGACAGCCAGACTTCTACAAAAAAAAGAAATCTTAAAGTAGTAGACTAGAATCAGACTCATGAATTAATAAGCACAAGCCATCACAAGAAAGCCTTACCATGAGGTGGAATTTATAATGCTCCTGAGCCACTTTCTTTAAATTGTCATCTTCTAATTTAATCTGCATGTCTGGGACCAAAGTTAAAGACAATTTTTAATGGAAACCAGTGTAACAATAATGAATAAATAAAAAGTAATCAGAATACACTACGTAAAATCATAATCAATGGCTAACGTTTTCAAGAATATAATTTGTTGGTAAAAAAACAAATCTGCTATTGGTTTTATTACTTAAACTTCATTAAATTTGTTATTAAAATCTTCAATAGATTCTGTTTTAGAGGTGATGAAAGACTCTGTAGACTCTACATAGACTCTTTGTGGAGAACATCACGATGGAACTCAATGCATCTGCTGTAATATGTTACAGAAATGGTACTGCAGGGGAATAGCAAATGATTTTCAATTATTTTTTTTACCGAAGTAGTGAGCGTTCAAATGTCTAACTGCTTTAAACTGTGTTGCCTATTCATATTTAACTGTATACATTTTTTTACAACTCCTTTTACTACATCATGGTGTAGTAAAAAAACGGAAAGGATACAGTGCCTCCAGTGGTTCAACACTCTTCGAAGAATAAAGTGACGTGCCAAAGATTCACATTGTTCCCATTTGGCTTGCATTCTTCTGACCTTTTCCATTTCATAGGTCCAGAATGTAAAATATTTCCGAGTGAGATGTTCACGATAAATGCACAAGGCCAGTGCTGCAAAACAAGGATAATAGTGGCATAACTAGCATGAAATACAGTACACGCAAGACAAAAATTCGGATTTTTGTACTTACCGAAAAATCATTTTCTCGTCCGATTCATTGGGGGACACAGCACATTGTGTATAGGCCCTTGGACTAGGAGGCAGACACTAGGTGGACCAAACGTGTTGGCCCTGCCCAGATGGACTATATCCCTCCTGCTGACACCAGGCTAATCAGTCAGTACAAAAGCCATGGCAAAAAATAAATGATTCCATGGATGGAAAAAGAAAAAAAAAAAAAAAAGAAGAAGAGGGATCTATGTCTCAGAAGGAGTTGGATGTGAAAAGGATTTTACAGTACAAAAATCAGAATTTCTCGCCAATATCATTGGGAGACACAGCACCTTGGGATGTCCAAGAGCAGTCTCAGAGGGTGGGAGACAAAAAAGTAACAATCAGGAAATTCATCAGCAGTGGCAGCCCTTAGCACACTGCTGCCTGAAGTACCTTACGGCAGAGGCTTGCATTAGCCAAGGTATTTATTTGGTAGAAAAAGTATGGACCGATGCCCAGGTGGCAGGTTAGCAAACCTGTAAAGCTGAAGCTTGATGCCGAACTGTGTGGAATGCGTGGTGACCTGAAACGGGAGGGGTTCCCCCCTAGGCCGATAGGCTTTCAAAACTGCAGACCAGATCCAGCTGGCAATGGCGGCCTTAGAGGCCACCAGGACCCTGCGTGGGCCCTATGGAAAGATAAAGAGGGCCTCGAAATGCCTAAATGACTCAATAGCCGAGAAGTAAACCCGAACGGCCATGACAACATCTAAACAATATAACGAGGGTGAGAGGGCGAGGGGCAAAAAGAGGGCAGAACTAGGTCCTCATGGATATGAAACCACCTTAGGGAGAAACACGGGAGTGGGACATAGGAAAACCTTGTCCTTATGTAGTACCAAGAAAGGGGATTTACAAGATAGAGCCGCCAGGTCCGACACATGGAAGTGATAGCCACAAGGAAGGCCACTTTCCATGAAAGTAAACTTAGGAAAACTTCCCGTAATGGGTCAAAAGGTAAAGACTGTATGGCCTTCAAAACAAGATTTTAATTCCATGATTCGATGGGCCTACGAACCGGTGGGACTGAATGTGTGACCCCCTGCAAAAAAGGTTTTAACCTGCAGCTGTAGGCTAACCTGTGCTGAAACAGAGCCGAGAGGACAGAAACCTTACCTCTCAGTGAGAAAAGGCCGAGCCCAAGATCAAGGCTTGATTGCAGAAAAAAAACAGCACCCATGGAGTAGATCATACGAAGGGGTGAAATTCCCGGGACTCAGCCCATGCAAAAAATGCCTTCCAGGTACAGTAATAAATCCAGTCCATAATCATAATAATGGTCCGGATAACAGAATCCGACAAACCAAGATTTTAATATTGTGGTTTTGTCAAGTTGGTAATTTAAAGGAAAAACCATCAAAAGTCTGTTTCATCATTACATTCTTATTAAGCTCATCAGATAGTTTGTTAAACTGCTTTTACTGCTATACATCCTTATCGAAGTATCCAATATCTCTCACACAGCTTTCCTTGAGACAGATGTGCTGTCTGCTAGAAGCCAGAGATTCAAGGCCTTCCTCCTCCCCCCAGATGATACAGAGGAGAGTTGGGAATGTGTCATATCAGCTAATGCTTCATACGTACATGCAAAGTATAACTTGTCTCTTAGCGACCGCCAATTAACCAATCATGTAGTGATAGAATAGTCATGTGATTAAAAAGTTCTATTGGAATGTAATTTACTGTGATTAAAGCAGATTTCATGCCCCAGCCAAAGCGTGTGGGTCATATTTCTCGAGCTCCGGCTGTCGGCAGCAACAATAATAATATAATTCGGAGGAGGCATTTAATTGGATAAAAGGAGTGGAAAAGATAATTTCCACACCTGATTTAATCATCTTGACAGTTTCAACAGCCAAGCCGTCAAATGCATCCATGGTAAAGTAGGGTGGAACAGCAGACCCTGAGAAAGGAGGTCTGGCCGTAAAGAAAGTGGCCAAGGAGCATCTGCCCACAAGGCGACGAAATCTGCATACAAGGACCTTTGCCCTCTCGGACTTGAGAACAAAAGGAAATAGAAGCCAGGATGGAAAGAGGTAGATCAGAGCAAACTGACCCCAAGGTAGAATCAGTGCAGCTGCTGCGAGAGCCAGGAGATCTCTTGGGAAACATATCTTGGGAGTTGATGATTGAGGCGAGACACAAACAGATCGACATCTGGCGTGCCCCACTGCAGGCAAAGATGGTGAAAAACCTCCGGTAGAAGAGTCCACTCCTTGATCGTCGGTTGCTCGACAGATGATCGGCCAACCAGTTTTCCACCCCTGTAATGAAAATTGCTGACAAGGCCGGTACTGACCGCTCTGCCCAGCGAAGGATCCTTGAAGCTTCCAGAAAAGCCGCCCGGCTTTGGTGCCACCTTGATGAATTCGATAGGCTGTTGTTGGACTGAATCTGAATTGGGTGCCCCCAAATGAGAGGGGACCAATGCGAAAGCACTAGGAAAATGGCTCAGAGTTCTAGAACATTGATTTGAGGACTGGATTCTCTGACGGACCAGAGACCCTGAGTCATTTGGGTGATGAAGACAGCGCCCCACCCCGATTCACTGCAGTCAGTGGTGATGATTAGCCATTGCGGGGACAGAAACGACTTCCCCAGATGTAATTCAGGTTAGACCAGCCACCAGCCAAGGTTGGCTCAGAACTAGGGTGAAAAGCAAATTGCTCTGTCCAGCGACTTTGGAGACCCATTCCAATGAGACAGGATTACCCGCTGCAGAAGGCGAAAATGAAACTGTGCAAAGGGCACGGCCTTGAAGGAAGCCACTGTCCCACCAGGAAGACGCATGCAAGTGCGATGAGTATATGGGGTGCGTTTTTGAAGTAGAGAAATGCCTGACCACAATCGCTGTATCTTCCCTGGTGGAAGAAACACTCTGGCCACCCGAATGTTGAGAATCATACCCAGAAAAACCATTATATGAGAACAGATCAAACAGGAATAGTCGAACTTGACTATCCAACCGAAGCATACCAAAGTGTCTAGGGTGATCCTAGACATGCTGTCCAGACAGGCGCGTCGCGAGTCTTCACTAGCAGGTCGTCCAGGTAAGGAATAATGGTCATGCCCCTGATGCGAAGGATCACCATTAGGGGCACCCGGACCTTTGTGAAGATCCTTGGTGCAGTTGCAAGGCCAAACGGCAGAGCTCTGAACTGAAAATGGGGTGAACCTACTGAAAAACGCAGGAACCACTGGTGGGCCTGGGCAACTAGAGCGGGCAGATAAGCGTCCTTGAGGTCTATAGCAGAAAGACACTCGCTCTGCTCCAGAGAGGCCACCACCGACTGGAGCGACTCCATGCAGAAACCAGGAACTTGCACATACCGGTCCAACACTAATCTTACAGAGTCGTCTTTCTTGGGGACCATAAAAGGTATGAATAAAAACCTCAAAAGCGCTCGGACTCCTGGCCCAACATGATTACCTCTTGAAGGAGGAGGGCGTGGATTGCCTGGAAAACCGCTGATGCCCGAGTCGGAGAAGTGGTTAGGGAAGGAAAAACTGGGTTGGGGAACTGAACTGAAGAGGATCCTGTATCCTGACGACTTTGCAAACCCAGGTGTCGTTGACCTGGACCTGCCAGATCTCCTGAAACTAGAGGAAACTGCCCACCACACAATACAGATTCTCGGGTGGGGGCTAGCCTTCAGACCAAGTGCAACTTGGCAGAAGGACCTTTGAGTGTTCTGCGAGACAAATAGGATGGCACTCGTCTGGCTGAGGGATACCTAGATCCCTTGGAGCGCAAAACTTTCCCTGCGGCCGGCATGTAAGAGTAGGTCCGAAAGGACTGAAACTGGGTGCATTTTTTTGAATGAATGATGCCGCACTGACTGATTTTGAGGGAAGAGAGTACCACGATCCCCTGTGGCCTCCGAAATTATCTCATCCAAAACGCTTCCCTAATAGCTTGCCTCCAGAAAACAGAAGTGCAACCAACAATTTCTTAGAGGCTGAATCCACCGACCAAGATTTTAACCAGAGAGTGTAATGAGCGGCCACTGCATTGGCTGATGCTCTAGCTGACTGTGGGACCCCTGACCACTTTGTGATAGATCCTTCAGGTAAAGGACAGAGAGTATTAAGCTGTCTGGTGGGAAACAAACGCCTGTCAGGATGTTTCCACTCCCTGGCAACCAGTTCCTCAAACTTCAGGTGTATATGAAACACCAAACACAGCCGCCTGCTGCATTTAAATGAAACCTCCTCCTGGGAGGCTGAGGCACCCTCATCTCTAACATGAAGGGAGTCTCTAACAGCCCGGATAAGGGCTTGGACCACCGCTGCAGTTCCATCATCTCATGCAGTTCCCCACTTGAAGAAGCAGTATCTAGGCACGGAGCTTTGATCGATGGATCTCCGTCCATTGTCTGCCCATAGAGATCTCAGGTGATAACAAGGAAGAGAGAACTCCAACCCTCAAACATCCCCCCGTATGGGCTGCGCCGGGTGCTGGACCCTCGGAGGTGCTAGGCTGGGCAGCAAGCAGAGATGGCATATGCTCTATGGCAGAGGCCATAACCTTGGACAGTCTGGACAGGTCACCCACAGCTAGTGAGAGAGACCTGGCCCATTCTTGGGCCACTGACTCCTGGCAGGCACAGTCGCTCCTCGCGCAGTCGTCTAAGGAGCTATGCAAAGGGCGCAAAGGGCACTGGGCTGGCCGCAAATAAACGTCTTGTGGCAACAGCCGCAGGCGAAATAAGTCTCTACTGCTTTGGATGCTGACTGCTTTGACCCCTCATCCTTGGAAAGGGACATGGCTGCAAAGTGAGCGGTGAAGGAACAGATGGCCCAAACAAAGCCTACTTACCACCCCAAGATACAGTGTCTTCCACGGAAGCCCAGAGACGCAAGCAAGCAGCAGGCCCAAGAACGCCAGAAAATGGTGATTAGGCTCCGGCCCCAACACCAGCCCAGATTGCTGGAGGTCCATCCACATCTTGGGTTGGGCCCAGAACCAACTGGGCATACTCCATCTCGGCGTGCCCAACACGTTTTGTTCATCTAGTGTCAGCCTTCTTTGGGCAAGGGCCTATACCCAAGGTGCTGTGCCGCCAATGATATTGCCGAGAAATCACATTATTATAAGCAAAATCTAGAAAAAATAAAAAATCTTAAACCTATTATCCAGCACTATTAGACTAAAAGTCAGCCAGTAAACATAATACTCAAATCACTTTCAAGCAGATAAATTAGCTTAACAGATGACAACAAGACCATTTTTTTTTTTTTACCATGCTGCCGCTTCTTCTGCCGACGATCATGCAAGTAAAGCAGCCAAGCTCGTACAGCTGCTTGTAGCTTACAGCACCGGTGATGTTTGATTGCCTTCTTCTCCTTGCACTTCTCTTCCTCAATGAGAAGATGTAACTCTTTCCACTGAAGCCAAGCCTTCAATAGACACAGGATGATCATGACTCACAATACAGGTTAAGTAAAATAGCACAAAATTGTGAGGCTAAGCAGAACATATGTAAACATGCTAAGAGTATAAACAGCAAAGTGGGTTTGTGATTACATTTTATCTTCCAACACATAACAAATTTAAAGGGGTTTTCTCACTACAAAGATTAGCTTTTATTAGCTATCGATTTTACTTCGTTCATGAGACAAGAGATTTTATGTGCTCTGAGTTCCCACAGGTTTCTATGGTTACCTGACCATAACTGTTTTCCGATTAGAGCAGAGAGTGACGTCACGTTGGATAGATGGAGCTCACTCTGGAGCAAACAAATTCTCTCTAACAAGATTAGCTTTTGTTTACAGATAAGCAATTTTTATTCTTGACAGCAAATGTTTACTGAAGATAACATCTCCTGCATTTATCAGTGTAACCGCTCAGCTAGTTACAGAGAAGCTAAATATGCTGATCACTGCTATACAACAACCCACAGCCTGATGAGATGGTAAAACCCACTTGTGATTAAGTGAAACAGCATGGTGAGAAAACCCCTTTAAGGCAGACTGTATATGTCTAGCAGAGAGTCAAAAGTTAAAGAATTTAATCAAACACTTAACGATGTAAACCGTGGCTCGTGAAGGATACTTCTCCTGCCGTCAAATAGGATGAGCAGTGAGAAAATGACACAAAAAAGTTCAGATGTACAATGCCGCATGTTAATTTCTCTTAGTAATCAGATTGAAAAAAGGATGTACCATTTATGAAAGGTAAAACATGGCTCTGCCATACATACCCTCATCTGCAGACTTGAAGCCCAATGATTTAAAGCTACCATTTCCATCTGATGGATTTTTTTTCTCTGTTGTATCCGTATCAACCAGATGTGACAAGTAATCCTGAAAAAGTTTATGAATATGTGTAGCTGAAATCGATTAAACTATAAAGTTGAATAAAAAAAAAAAAAAAAGCATTCGAGATTATTTATCACCCTCTTACCACATGAACCTGTATTCTCTGAACTCCAACGCGTCGGAAAGCATGTGATTTTTAGTCCTGCAAATGTGGATATAGATCACCCAGCGATGCAATGCAAGACCTAGAATACGCTTCTGAGCTGCAAGCAGAAGGAAAAAAGTATGGTAGAACAGATTTGTTTTGCAGAAAATTACAGATCATTTATCCTTGCAAATACACATAAATACAGTTACAGGAGATATATAAAGATTAAGAGGGAGTTCACACAACGTATTATAGTACGCATTATTGTGTGCCGTAAACGCCGCAAATTTGCACTTTGAAATTGCACACTTCCTGTCAGGGCTGTGGAGTCGGAGTCGGAGTCGGTGTTTTTTTTGCAGGAGTCGGAGTCGTCATAAAAGGGACCGACTCCGACTCCCAAAATATATAATAAGTTGGTCCAGTTAGTTCGATGCAGTGCAAAGAGCAAGAGGAATTGGGTCCGGCCAGTGCTACTGCTCCCATATCTTCAGCCTTATCACATGAGGAGTGTAATTGATGACATGGAGCAGGCAAAGCGCTGCCCCAGGGGAAAAGATTCTGCTCCCATGGCAAACAGATTTCAGCAAAATGTTTCACCTGTTTTCAAAGAAGTAGAAGAGTTCAACCATTCATCAAAACTGACTGTGGCTGAGGCAATTCCTTTATACCCTGACATTGTTAGAGATGTTGCCCCTGTGGTCACCGCTTTGCCCCCAACCCAAGTTAGTGTAGAGAGGCCGTTCTCTAGCCTGGAAATAATGAGATCAGATGTGAGGTCATGTATGCAGGATCTGATGGAGGCAATACTATTTCTCAGAACAAATTCAGAGACTCCACAAATGTTCCTGCAGTGTTTTGCATATTTACAATTTTTTTGTGTCCTAAAGTCATATCCAATAAATATATTTTACACTGACAAGCAAAAGGGTAACAATGTTTTGAACTTGTGACTTTCTTGCTCCATATCTCACCATCCACTACAGCTTTGTACATGAGGCTACTGTAATTTTATATACAGTCATCTGACCCATATCATACATAAATTTGACTTGCAAGTATTTAGCATCTGCTTAGTTACAGCCTAAAAATCAAAGTGTTAATTTTTATTATTTTGTTAGCATTTGGTAAATCCACCTTTAGTTTTCAATACTGCCTGAATCCTTCTAGGCTCTGGATCAGATTCACATGAAAAAACTCTGAGATTCTCGGTTCGCATATTTTGATCAAAAGATGTTTAAGCTGCCCACGACTTTCAACGTGATCTCAGATAGGGCAGTCCTATGCTATCTTTACCTCTCAATAGAGCCAATCAAGGCCTCTCACTGGGTCAACCGACCTCCATTATTCAGAGAGAAAAAATAAAACACACCCAACCTGCAAGCTGCCCTTCTTATGACAGCCTGTGAGAGTGGGCGGGTGCAGAAACCCAAAATGGAGGCACCCCATACTCCCCATATAAGTTAAAATCAATATACACCAAATATAACGTATGTTTCTGCACACAAAAACATTTCTGAAAAAACGTATGCAAACCTGGGTGCCACTGGCAGGGCTGCGGCACACATGTAATTATACATGTACACACACAGACCGCCGCCAGCGGCACACTACTGCAAAAAGGGCAATACATTACATGGAAATCCCTAAAGAAGCATTTATGCTATCACACATGTGGCAACCAGGTTTGCATACGTTTTTTCAGAAATGTTTTTGTGTGCAGAAACATACGTTATATTTGGTGTATATTGATTTTAACTTATATGGGGAGGAAGGGGTGCCTCCATTTTGGGTTTCTGCACCCGCCCACTCTCACAGGCTGTCATAAGAGGTGCAGCTTGCAGGTTGGGTGTGTTTTTTATTTTTTCTCTCTGAATAATGGAGGTCGGTTGACCTAGTGAGAGGCCTTGATTGGCTCTATTGAGAGGTAAAGATAGCATAGGACTGCCCTATCTGAGATCACGTTGAAAGTCGTGGGCAGCTTAAACATCTTTTGATCAAAATATGCGAACCGAGAATCTCAGAATTTTTTCATGTGTGATAGATAGCATAAATGCTTCTGGATCAGATTCAAGCACATCTTGACCAAAATCTGATCCCAGGTCTCTTCCACATATTCCCAATGTTGGTGCAGACTGGACTTGGATACAAATACAGCTTTTTCATCAACTCTACCCACAAGTGTTCAAAAGATCAAAACATTGTTACCCTTTTCTTATCAGTGTCTGTTCTACCTAAATAGCTTGATTATTGTATCATAAGGTGATAAACAGCCGGATGTTACCATTATGCTACAGTAAAGTTATCACTTAAACATGCGCTATGTATGAGGGAGTCAGGAGTTGGAGGTTTGGAAAATTGAGGAGTCGGAGTCGGGGCTTCGGCTTGCCAACTCCACAGCCCTGCTTGCTGTATTAGCTTTGAAAGTACGCGCCTGCGTGTAAATGGCCCAAGGCAATTTCCTGCCTCCTTTACTTTAAATCAGTATGCAGCATATACGCCTGCAGAGAAGTGACATTTCACTTCTTTGCAGACCAGGCAAAATTATCATAAAATATGTCGTGCATGATTGATGCCATGTATTTTACATTGCTCTCTATGGTATTGTACATTGTTTGGGGAGAAATTACACCCGAAATACATGCCAAAATATGCTCCAAACATACCCTAAGAAAATAATCTTTTAAAAACATCATAAAATAAACATGAGTACTAGGCTGCAATGCCACTATGAACAATAAAGAAGAAATGTAAAACAGTTTGTTGTAAATCTGTATCCTACAGTAAGACTGTGCTCAGTCCAATTATTTGTAAGAACTACTGCAAGGCAGTACCAAATCCGATAACCCAATGTCCTCGGCACAAATAGATTCACATTTATTATATTGGTTATCCACTGATTTGTCTACAAGAGATCTGCCACAAATCTTTCAGAAGAAAAAAAATAAAATACATATTTATTTTTTTCTTCTGAAAGATTTGTGGCAGATCATGTAGACAATTTATACATATATATATAATTATATATATATATATATATATATCATATATATTATATTTAGTTTATGTGTAAAGAGAGTGAGGCAGATTTATCAATAGTGTCTAACTCTTAGATAACTTAAAGTTAGACTAGACAGTCTTACAAAGCGCCACATTTATCAGTGTTGATAGATCTGATGCAGGTTAGAGCTGTCTAGTCTAACTTTGTACCATCTATAAGTTGGCTTACTTTTACGCCAGAAACTGCAACAAAATTCTGGCACATTTTTTGCCGCATTTAAGCCCCCCCTCCTTTCTCGCAAAACTATGCCCCTTTTACGACAAGGCGCATAAGCATCTGAAACTGTCTAAAAACACATAGTAAATGTGGTGTAAAGCTTGTAAGACATTATTTTTGGCACAAATTGAGCCAGAATTCTGGCGCAACTGCCTTGATAAATTTGCCCCAGTGTCTTGATTTTTCAAAAACAGCGTCACTCTTTTCCATTTGTTGCCCATATGCATTGGCTTGACTGAACAAGACTTTTTCTGCAAGTTATAAGACGTAAATTTTCCTTCACTATTGATCTATGCAGAAGGTATTTGTGAAAAACTCACCAAAGCGTTCAGCAAGAAGATATTTTTGCTTAGTTTGATTCTGTGCAGTCATGAAGCTCCTCCATGCCTTAAAGCACAATGTGTAGAGAATATACCTGGAGGATTGCCAACAAACGGTTACAATTTCATATAGCCCCAATAAGGTTTTCAACAGATTAAAACACTGACACATAAGAACAATTAAAACAAATATTTTTAATAATACAGAAGAACATACAGGTCAATTCACATTATTATGACTACCAGCTAATATCCAGAGTAACCGCTTGAACAACATCTAGGCGGGAGTGACTCAATAAGGTCCAAGCACGCTTAAGGGAGGTGAGAGACAACCAAGTATAACGTCAGACAATTCATAACTGTTTACATCAGCAAGGTCTGTGTGCTAGACAACCTGACCAAATCACCAGGAACAGACATTGTCATCTTGCATGGGCCAGGGAGCATCTATGCTGGATGAGCCACCAGTGGTCCTCAGTGCTGTTCAGGGATGAAAGTCGATTCACTCTGAGCAGAAACGATGGCCGAAAACAATGCTGTCAAGGAAGATGTCAAGGAAAGCACTATGCATCAGCCAAGTCAGGTACCCTTGGTGGTCATCTAGTATTAATTACCACTTTGACCAATGACTGAGGAAAGCTGAACCAACATATCACTGCAAAAATGTTCCTCTAAAATATAACTTATTTGTCCTTGTTAAAACATGTATACTTTCTAATACGCCCCTATATTTCAGTGCTACAAGTTAAACGATCAATAGAAGAGATGTTTAACATGAGTAATAGGGGAAATTTTCCCCCCTTGTTGGAATCTTGTCGGTCAGCGGAAGAATCGCCCTGATAAAGAGCGGTTCCACTTTAACAGTCTGATTCCATTTACTTATCAATGTCCTCCTATAGATTCTATACACCAGTTAATATCAAATTCCAAATCTCAGTAATCTCGACGTGTTTACCCCTATTACTAGGGTTCCTCAGGGGATTCAAATGTATATACTGAGAATAATACTGAAAACGTTCTACTCCAAATCACATTTGTAGGCAAATATATGTAGATAAATTGTACTTATCTGGTTCCAATGGCATGATGTGCTGGCTCTGGAACCATCCCGAGATAGGATTGCGGCACTCAAGATGATAAGGAGGCGCCATCCCTCATCATCTTGAGTGCCGCAATCCTATCTCGGATGGTTCCAGAGCCAGCACATCATGCCATTGGAACCAGATAAGTACAATTTATCTACATATATTTGCCTACAAATGTGATTTGGAGTAGAACGTTTTCAGTATTATTCTCAGTATATACATTTGAATCCCCTGATGAACCCTGGTGATAGGGGGAAATGCGTCAGGATTACTAAGATTTGGAATTTAAATAATAATTGGTGTATAGAATCTATAGGAGGTCATATAGTATGCAGACCACACTTATGTAAATGGTTACGAGTGGTCCAACGTGACACTTTGGGTGCCTCTCACCTTCACACACTGATTAAGCAGTTATCAGTGTGTGATGTAGCCAAAGGACGTCCACTCTGTGACACTAACCTCACTGGTCACTTCCCTCTGAGAGCATCCTGATTGAAGCCTCGCAATGACGAGGTACTGTTGATCAACTGTAAGGTGTTGTCTTAGTCTCATAATGTCAAAAGGTGAACAGCATAATGAGAAAGACTGTTTAAATCCCAATTCATCACCTAAATGTATTGGGTGATTCAGGGATCAAACACCTGTTGTGAATTTTGCCATTAACTCCTTGTTAGAAATCAGCAAAAAGCGGAAACATTAAACAGTTGGACATAAGCACTTTAAGGCCTCATTCACACGGCTTATTCTGTGACGGATTGGAGCCGTCCTGCGCGCCGTATTTGCGCTTCAGTACGGCTCCAATGCGTCCCAGTAACTACGGTAATCCACAGTTCTCATAGAGAACTGTGGATTCCGTCGCTCCTCCCCGCTCAGCGAATCCGCCACGGGGGGAGAAAGTGACATGCACGATATTTATTAGTAAATATGCATGTCTATGGGGCCAGTGGGCAGCTCCCCCGCCCGCCACCTTTATCTCCAAGCCATTATCTGCCGCAGGTTGGATCGATGTACCGCAATTAGTGCTTGAATTAAGCCGTGTTGAACATTTCAGGCTAAGATTAAGCAGTGGTCTGATTTAAATTAAAAATTTCAAGTAATTATGGTAGTCATCCTTTGTCCAAATAGCTAATCTACTAACCACCTTCCGGCCAAAAGTTTAGGCATATCAAGAATGTGTGTACACGCGTGGTTAGTTGTTTTATATTTTGGATCCTCAAGATTATGGATCTGCAGTAAGGTAAATTATGGTATAGCTTAAATAAGCAGTGGCTCAGCTATCTTTCAATGTAATTAGATAGTAATATTCAACTGTCCAGATTATTGGTATGGATGATCTATTTTAATAATTGGTAATGTCCTGCTTTTGTGGGGGGTTTTTTCTGAATAACATTGTCTGTTTGATACTTCTGGTCATTATAGTGTCTGAGTGCATATGTATATATGAATCCTGCCTTATTGTATCTTTGCGATTTTAAAATAAAACAATTTTTTGAATCCGGGGGAAAAAAAAAAAAAAAAAAAGAATGTGTGTGTATCCCAAGCCTACAAAGTAGTCAGAAAAGCCTCTGTAGGAAGACAACCTGCTTCAAATGTAAATCACCATGTTCTCAATTTTCAGCTAACTCAGTTGTGACTGCCTTTCCATTACCTGTAGTGGCATTCAGCTCGGACATTGAGGCGCCACTCCTTACACAATGTCCACCATTCTTCTTTCCACTGAGAAAAGCAGCATCGCAGAAGCTGAAAGGAATAATGGCGTCTGCAGTGTATGCAAACATCGATTTAAATAGGAAAAAAAAACTTGCATTAGTATTTGATAGTTTAAATCAAACTACATTAATTAGTATTTAAATTATTAAATACTCATTTTAATTGAACAGCATTAAACTGTTAACTTACATAAGTCTGGGTTCAAACAATTATTTTTTTGCATCTCAAAAAATGCAACACACCAAAAATTCATGCTTTTTTTAATTAACTTACACTCAATAACGATTCACTTAACGGTTTCAAATCCGAGTCACATGAGTCAAAAATGCACATTTTGAAAAGCTGCATGAATTTTTATGCAGTTCTTAAATGCATCTCAACTGCATAAAAAGGGCAACAGCCTAAAGTGTAGACAAAATGAGGATCAGCTGAAAGATTTTATTTTTTACAATAAGTTACAAAACAAAAGAAGTGATCCGTTTGGTTTTTATGGTAGTGTGTATATAGTAGTTTTAGTTTACATTCACTACCAGCAGATATCTACGTAAAGTGTACCACAATGGAAAACAGATTATTACCGCAAAAAGTGCATGGGAGGTTGAAAAGCCTATTTCACCGGAATAAGAGTTTTTCAGTATAAATGTAGTGTAAACACAGCCTTAAATACTTATTATAGAACGTTTTTGAAGGTATGAATGTCCTACTCTCAAGGATATACTTTTGAAAACATTCTGAAGCATTGCCCTAAACATTTTTAGTACTCACAAAATGAGTACACCCCCCACATTTTTGTAGATATTGTATTACAATCTTTTCATGCACAACACTGCAGTATCCCACTTTGATACAATGTAGTTCAGATAACAGCTTGTTAAAAACAGTGTAAATTTGGTGTGTCTCAAAATAACAACACACAGCCATCAATGTCTAAACCGCTGGCAAAAAAGTAATACAGCCCTAAGTGAAATGGACAAATTTGTCCAAATGTCAATATTTTGTGTAGGCTACCATTATTTTCCAGCATTTCCTTAAAGGGGTTGTCTCGCTACAATATTGGGTTTTAATTAAAAGACTTTAAAAAAAACAAGCAGTTTTTGCAAAATGTTCAATTACAAAATGTCCTAACGATTTTGAGTTATCCTTTTAAAGTAAGTATGAAATCAGCTCCTGAAATCCCTATAGCAGCCGACCTGTTGATTTTTATCTCACTGGTTGTCAGTGCTGATGACTCATCTGTTTCTGAATACAGGTCTGAGCACAGAGCCCCTCCGAACAGTATGCTTCTGTAGGGAAGGGAGGGGGAGGCTCTGGTTGTGTCTGTGTACGGGATTAACCCTGTGTGTGCCTGCTCCCTCCTGCTCTCTACACAGATTGAGGAGAGCAGAGATGAGGCTGATCTGTAGTCAGTAGGATGTGACAGCAATGAAGTGTGTTTCTATAATCATGATGTGTTGTGGAGCTCTGACTATACAAATAGAACAAATAGGGGGCTGTGTGAAGGTTTCATGCTACTGCTGTATTAGTGGCACATCTTGATTATAGTAATTTCACTTCACAGCTGCCCTGTTCTGTTCTGACAAGGTTTTTTTTGTTTGTTGCTTGAGATGGAGATTTTGGAGCTAAGCAGGGGGTATAGAACACTTACATCCCCCCTGCTCTGCTATTAGCATACACAGCTTCACAGACCTCTCCACACTCACAATTACCTCTCCCTGCTTCTCCTGACTTTTGTGGAAAGGAGAAACACACAGTGCACTGATCCAGCAGTGAGCAGCAGATCTAGGCAGGCACACACGGGTTAACCCTGGCGCAAACCCCCTCGCCCTTCCCCCTGCTGAAATAGAAGTTATGGAGGAGAGCTTTCTGTGTGCTGAGGGGAAGGGGGAAGAGGAAGGAGAAGAGGCAGACAAGAAGCATGCCCCTAAATTCAAAAATCCCACATTGAAGTAGGCTGAAAGCTTGTAATGAGACAACTCCTTTAATTCTCTTGGGCGTGGAGTTCACTAGAGCTTCACAGGTTGCAGCCACTGGAATCCTTTTCTCCATGTCGACATCACGGAGCTGGTGGGTGTTATAGATATGCATTTGAGGATGCCCCACAGATGCTTAATAGGGTTTAGGTCTGGAGACATGCTTGCCCAGTCCAGCACCTTTACCCTCATTCTCTTTCTCAAGGAAGTGGTCATCTTGGAGATGTATTTAGGGTCGTTAATATGTTGGAAAATTGCCCTGTGGCCCAGTATTCAAAGGATGGGGATCATGCTCTGCTTCAGCATGTCACAGTTAATGTTGGTATTCATGGTTCCCTAATTGACAAGGCACTTAACTTTATGTGAGTAAAATCATCCCAAAAAATGGGCTGCAAATACGCTTGTAACATACGCGTCATGTAAATGATGCTGCATATTTTACATTTAATCAATGAGAGGTGTTCAGAACATTGGAGTTTGAAATAAGCGGAAAAATACATTGTGTGAACATACCCTTCAGGTCGTTCTACCAGCAGTTTATTGAAAGCTACATGTGAACTGCAACAGTATTAAGGCCCAGCTCGTGCATGCTGCCCGAACTACTGGCAGCAAGAAATAGCTGCCGTTTTCCTGGTCTCAGTAAGGCGAGTTTTACTAAAGAACACTACGGTTTTTCCTAGTACAACACAATGTGAAACTGAGCCAGGTACAGAGAAGAGTGCTGCGGCAAGAGGAGATGAGCCTAATATGCAGCTTCTCTCCCCAGCTCAGCCTAACAGACAAGTCTCTCCCTATACCCAAACAAGAGAGATGCTGTCAGTTAAGCAAATGGGACTCATCTCGTTTGATGGCTGTGCTTCATGCCTAGCTTCCCCATACTTTGCTCAGTTTCACAGCATGTTTTACTCTGAAATGCCTTAGGGTATGTTCAAAATGACGTTTTTCAAATCCGTTTTTCGGACCCAAAACACGTATCTAACAACGTGCAGTGTGATTTACATTTTCACACGCATCTCCGTTCAGTCGAGTGATCGCTGCTGCGTGTTTACTTGCGTCTTTTCAATGCGTTTTTCGGATCCGTTTTCAGAATTGACATGTCAACTCTACTTGCGTTTTACGCAAGTGAAATCCCCATAGGAAGCAATGGAGTGCGCTTTTGGAGCCCGAAAAACGGATCCAAAAGCGCAAACATACTTGATACTAAAAGCGCATCCGAAAAATGCATTGGATTAAAATTTGAAGTGTAATACACTAAAATGGCCGCTAGAGTTCTCATTTGATCAAGAAGAACTGTTTGAACTTTAGTAACCTAATGACCCAATAGAGGGAGCTAATAGCATTTTACATGTGTTTCAGATGAAGCCCAATAGAGGGCGCTTCCAGCATTTTACATGTGTTTAATCTTATAAATTTACTATATTATATATATATATATATATATATATATATTTAAAATATTTTATATAATATGATAAAAAGCAGTTTTTTTAGTACAGAATGGGTGTTTATAGAAATTAATAGAAGTTTTAACTAATACATTTATAAATGTTTTAGATAGTTTATTATAGAATGTTGAGGGTTTTAGTATTATACTGAAACCACTCAACATTCTAAATAAAACTATTTATCTAAAACATAATAAATGTATTAGTTAAAACTTCTAAAAATTTCTATAAACACCAATTCTATACAAAAACTGCTTTTATTTAATTTCAATACATAAAAAAGCGATTTATAAGATTAAACATGTAAAATGTTGGAAGCGTCCTCTATTGGGTTTCATCTAAAACACATGTAAAATGCTTTCAGTTATAGCGCCCTCTATTAGGCATCCTCTTACACTACAACGTAAGTGAAAATGTAGGTCTTTAGGTTACTGAAGTTCAAACAGTTCTTTAGATCAAATGAGACCTCTAGGGGCTGATTTAGGTTATTACATACATATGTAAGGGTAAAGTATATTACTTAAGATTCTACCTTTTCAAACTACAACCTGTGTATATATATTGAAAATCGGATCCGAAAAATGCATGCAAAAAAGCATCAGCTGCTCTGTTTTGGATACGTTTTTGGGATGCAGTTTGGATGCAATTTTCAATGCGTTTTTCCATCTAGTGAAAAACGGATCTAAAACGTCGTGTGACATACCCTTAGGGCCACAGGTAGAAAACTGTCTAGGTCTAAAACCCCCTTTGTTTTCCCATAGGAACCAATCAGAGCTCCCTTCATTTCATACAGTGCTCTGGAAAAATTAAAGGGGCGCTCTGATTGGTTGCTATGGGCAACAAAGTGGGTTTTAGACCTAGACAGTTTTCATACAGACGAGGAAACTTGCAGCTACTTCATGCTGCCTGTGGTTTGGGCAGCATTAATGAGCTGACAAGTTCCCTTTAAAGAAGATCTGTGAGATCTCTTGACAGGCCTGTTTTAGTAAATACTTGGTATACCTGTGAAATAATTCTGGAGCATCTTCTCTGATACCTCGTTTTTTATGTTCTCAGTTTTTTCCTCCTAAAAACTATTACTGAATTGTCGGGGGAGGCAAATTGGGGTGTGGGGGTTGGGCCTTGCACAGTTGACATTGGA
This sequence comes from Phyllomedusa bahiana, assembly GCA_025379985.1. Classification (NCBI taxonomy): domain Eukaryota; kingdom Metazoa; phylum Chordata; class Amphibia; order Anura; family Hylidae; genus Phyllomedusa; species Phyllomedusa bahiana. Next base: position 43,152 of record JAODAL010008787.1, on the reverse strand, counting down.
CATTTTTACTGCAGATTCAGTGTAAACCGGGGATCACCCTTTTGAAAAGGGAATGGTAACACCGTTTTCAGTAAACATTTCTAGATGAAATACAGGGGGAACAGCACAACACAGGGGTATAAGAAATGATATACCCGCCATTCATATGTGGGGCGTGGCGAGAAACCTTCTCAAAAATAATTCATAATGTACTATGCATTCAACCTCCTGTTCCCGGACCCCGGACAGGCTACAGCATTGCCCAAGTGGCGGGTTCCCAAAAAAACAGAACCTTTGGCACGGCCTTGGGAGGCGTATGTCACGGGACTATTGGGTTAAGGCATTGAATATTTTAATGTCCACTTTAGAGTCCAGCTACAGAAACACTAAAACGACCTTTAATATCCATTTCCCAGATCCAGAAAGAAAGGATTTCATACAAGGGAGGCCATTCTGATAAATACACGGCTAATAATTTCCAATACATGTCGTTTTGAAAAGACTGTATGTTAACTCCTCATTGGTTTATTAAAACACATGTAAAATGCTCGCCTTCCACTCTATAGGCATCTCGTACACTACACGTAAGTGCAAAAGTAGGTCATTTGGTTACTGAAGTTCAAACAGTTACTTTAGACAAATGAGACCTCTAGTGGCGATTTAGGTTATTACATACATATGTAAGGTAAAGTTATTACTAGATTCACTTTTCAAACACAACTTATATATTGAAAATCGGATCCGAAAATGCATGCAAAAGCATCAGCGCTCTGTTTTGATAGTTTGGGATGCAGTTTGGATGCCATTTCAATGCGTTTTCCATCTAGTGAAAAGGATACTAAAAGGTAGGTGTGACATACCACTTAGGGCCAGAGAAAATGTCTAGGTCTAAAACCCAGATTTTGCCATGATACCAATCAGAGCCCGCTCATTTCATACAGTGCTCTGAAAAATAAAGGGGCTCTATTGGATGTTATGGCACAAGTGGGTTTTAGACCTAGACAGTTTTCTACAGACGAGAAACTTGCACTACTTATGGCTGCCTGTGGTGGGCAGCATTAATGACTGACAATTCCTTTAAAGAAGATCTGTGAGATCTCTTGACAGGCCTGTTTTAGTAAATACTTGGTATACCTGTGAAATAATTCTGGAGCATCTTCTCTGATACCTCTGTGTTGTACTGTTCCTCAGTTATTCCTCCTAGAAACATATTACTGAATCTGTCAGATGGGAGTGACAAATTGGGAGTGTGGGGGTTTGGGTCCTTGCACAGTCTGACATTGGACAATCATTACTGACAGATTCAGTGTAAACCGGGATACACCCATTTGAAAACTGGAATGGTAACACCGATTCAGTAATACATTTCTAGATGAAATAACAGGAACAGAAACACAGAGGTATAAGAAATGATCCTCCAGAACTGTTATTTCACAGGGAATACAATGATTTACTAAAGTAGACATGTCAGGAGGTATCACAGGTCCCCTTTGATATCTGCATTCTGCTGCACCAGTAGAGCATTTATCGGACCATTCCCTAATCTATACATAAATTGTTTCCTATAATAATTGAATTCTTCAGTCTGCTAGGCTTTACTCAGTTTACCTTGCAGTGGATGGAAGAACCCTTCCAAATGTTTTTCTTATCCAGAGGTATAGAAACTTTCGGGCCAGATGTCTGCAGATATTAAATTATTTGGTTAGACACTTGCAATAAGTAGACTTTATTTTTTTTTTTTTAAATGGAACTCTTCTAATTAAAATTTAGTGAAAATTACTTTCTGAATTAACCAGTTGCAGTGTTCAGTGTCTACAGCAGTAGGCTGTCAGCTTACCATCCTTGCTCTACTAATCACTCAATAGAGCTCAGCAGGCAGCCTGTTTCCATTCCTCTATGGCCCTGTAACTGCAGGAGCTTCTGGGTCTTCATTGACTTTTGCAGTCAGTTCTGGGGGCAATTGGCAAATTTTTTTTATAAAAAAAAAAAAAAGTTAGCTACAAATGCCACTAGGGGTTTTTCTCAGACCTAATGCGAGGTATATTGTACAAAAGAAATAATGACAAAACAAAAAAAGAAAAGAAAAACACTGACAGCCAAACCGCAACTTTTAGCGCCAATCCCGATGACCCTAAAACTATATATCACCTATATGAAACATCCGTAATACACAATTACCACACTTAACTTATGGCCACCTTTAAGGTAACATTTAAAAAAAAAAAAAAATTGAAAAATGGACATTTCTTTTTTAATTTTATTTTTTCCGCAATACTAAAAACTTAAAGAAAACATTTGGAATGTAAAAGTTACATAAAAATAAAGCCTTGTGTTGCATACTTTGTAAGGCTGAAGAAAAAAAAAAAAAAAAGACGTCCATCCAGTTCAGTGTTGATCCAGAGGAAGACAAAAACCCCAAGAGGTAGAAGCCAATAATCCTCATTTTAGGGAAAAATTCCTTCCCAACTCCAATCTGGCAATCTGAATAAATACCTGGATCAACAACCCTTCTGCAGAATCCTAATCACTATAAATTCTTAGGCTATGTCCACACGACAAGGACAAAACACTGCTCGGATTCTAATCAGGATCAGACCAGTATTTTACACTCCGTTTTCTTTTTTTGTTGCAGATTTTGCTCTCCGCTGCTCGCAGGAGCTGCGCTGGGATCAGGGCTGTGTAGTACAGCCCCGACCTAAGCACTGCTGCGGCGCCGGAAACTCCGATGTCTGCAGCGACGCCAAAAGACGTCGCTGTAGACCAGGTGTGTCAAACTGCGGCCCTCCAGCTGTTGGGAAACTACAACTCCCATCATGCCCACTGTTATAGATTATATAAATGCATCATGGGAGTTGTAGTTTCCCAACAGCTGGAGGGCCGCAGTTTGACACGTGTGCTGTAGACGAACGACCTGATGCCCGCCGTCAAAAGACAGTGGGCGGTCGTTAAGGGGTTAACATGCAGAGAAAGCTAAATAAAGACTGTTACCAAATACATTGCTGCAACAGAAGATGAATAGGTTTTCTCTCCACTTAGGCTGGGTTCACAGGACATACTGCGGTACGCCGCGCAATACGTGTTCATTGCAAGCGTGTAATTTCGACAGCACAAACGGAAAAAAGGCAAATTTCTGCCTACTATACCTGAATCTGTTTTAGTGCATATACACCTGAAAGAACTGACATGACAATTCTTTTCAGACACACACTAAATTACATTAAAGTCTATGACAGGTCTATTGAACATTGTGTGGGGTTTATTTTGCCAAAATTACACAGCATAGAAAAATTATCGTATTTTCGGTAGTATTAGGATTCTAAAACTGCTGAAAATACGATCGTTCAGGCAGCCTATAATAGAAAAAAATGACCTGTAGTCTACACACGTCGTTTTATTTCTGCTTGTTTTCTGGCGCCGGCAGATTTAGCAACACGTTGGCTAATATGCCAGCGTTTTGCCGTCGGTTTACCACACAATCAATTGTATGGGCCGACAGCAAAAAAAACGAGAACCCACCGTGGTTTTTGCGCAAAACGTAACAAAAACCACGGTCGTGCATCGGACAAAAAGGATGCCATGTAGACATAGCCTTACGTGTCAAACTGCCGGCCCTCCAGCTGTTGGGAAACTACAACTCCCATCATGCCCACTGTTATAGATTATACAAATTCATGATGGGAGTTGTAGTTTCAAAACAGCTGGAGGGCCGGCAGTTTGACACCTGTGCCTTACAGTTTCTCTAGGTTAATAACCACCTCACCTTGGTCTCTCTCTCGTCTGATTGCTCCTCAAGCTGCTGTCCAACCATGGTGAGTCACTCTCTGCTGAGTCTTATCTCTAGCACAGGAGTTTGTTTACTTAAGTTAATGACAAGTTTAAACCCTTAGGGTGCATTCACAGGGCGGTAAGGCCATGTTCACACGGCTTATTTGGGCACATATTTCAGCCCGTAATTCGCGGCATACTGCGCGAATTACGGGCTGAAATACTGCCCAGTCATTACGGTAATCCACAGTTCTCATAGAGAACTATGGATTACAGCTCCTCTCCCCTGCTCGGCGAATCCGCCGCGGGGGGAGATAAGTGACATGTCATTTACTAGCGGCGTATACGCGTCGCTAGTAATGATAGTCTATGGGCTGGCAAGGTGCCTGCCCCCAGCTCCCGCCACCGCTCCGCCCACACGGCGTAATTATGCCCCCCAATTAAGCTGTGTGAACATGAACTAAGTGTCTTTTTGGCACGCAGGGGGATGGCTTCTTTCTGTGGTTTGCGGATTCAAGCCATCCTCCTTAACATCCACATGTTCATGTTCCACCCAAAAACCGAGCAGAAGAATGAACATGTTTTAAATTTTTTGTTATGCTGGCGGTGTTAAAAACTGTGCGGCAGAAAATCCATGCAGCGTGAACTAGTGCACGGATTTTCTATTTAAGTCCATGCAGATGGTTCACAGTCGGTTTACAGATGGTGACAAATCCGAAAAACCATCTGTAAATCCACATTGGGGACGTATCCTTAGAGCTCTGTAGCTTTGTGCACTACAGATTCTAAACTTCTTGCACTTGTCACTATAAGGCTATGTTCACATGGCTTAAAATGGGCCGTATTTCAGTCCATAATTACGCACCGTACTGCGTGAATTACGGCTGGAATACGTCCCAGTCATTACGGTAATCCACAGTTCTCATAGAGAACTATGGATTACGTCTCCTCTCCCTGCTCGGCGAATCCACCGCGGGGGGGAGATAAATGACATGTGACTTATACGCGCCGCTAGTAATGATAGTGTATGGGCCGGCGAGGTGCCCCCCCCCCCCCACGGCGTAATTGCGGGGCGTAATTACATCCCGCAAATAAGCCGTGTGAACATAGCCTAACAGGCTCACTAGGAATAGGAGACCGGATATGCCAATCACTGCTATAGAACCACCCACAGCCTTACCAGGAAGCATGAGTCTCAAGCTTTCTGTGGCTCTGTGAAACAGCTTGGTGAGAACACCCCTTTAAAAGTGGATATTGCTAACGGTCTCCCCAGCAGATACCATGGTGGAGCCATAGTGGAGAATAGAGCAGACGTAGTGTCTTTAGACAGTAGTATCTGCTATATGCACAGTATCTAAGGTGCAGCACATAACGCATTCACCACTAGGAAATCAAAGTCTAAAAGGGACTATAGCTGCTGTGTTCTCCACTATGGGACCTCCACAGTATACATCACGTTACATCCTAACAGAGGACAAAACACTGTGTGAACTGCCCCCTACCTGCACAGCACTGGTGTGAATGGCCCCAGCTTACCTGAGGCGCAGCTCCTTCAGCCTCCCACCACGGTTCCAGGTGTAGGTCACTCGGTATGGTCCTGGGCGGCTGCTCTTGCCTGACCTCATGTTTCCAGGGGCCCTCAGGGCCACAGCTGGGGCTTTGGGAGTCAGCCTGGCTGCAGCAGCTTTATGTGTGCTCTGCCTACAAGAAACAAGCATTTCGTAGCAGTCACAAGCCGTCCCCATACACAGGCTGGGCACACCTGACAGCAGTACAGCGCAGTATAAGGGCATGTATGTACCAGTCTCGCTGCGAACGCTCCATGTCTGAGCTACAGTTCCGGCAGCTCCGGGAACTTCAACATCCGCGCGCCCCTTCCCGCTCGTTGTCTTGGTCACTAGACGCCTGCAGTGCTAGAATGCTGTACAACGCCATCTGCCGGCAGTGCCCGGGAGCACAGGTGAGAGAATGCCTGAAGTGCCGTCTGCGCCATCTGCCGACAGTGCCCGGAAGCACGGGTGAGAGACTGCATGAAGTGACGCCTGCGCCATCTGCCGGCAGTGCCCGGGAGCACAGGTGAGAGAATGCCGGAAGTGACGTCTGCGCCATCTGCCGGCAGTGCCGGAAGCACGGGTGAAGATGATGAAGTCCGTCTGCGCATTGACGCAGTACCGAGCCGGGGAGAGTGCTGAAGGACGCCTGCGCCATCTGCCGGCAGTGCCCGGGAGCACAGGTGAGTATATGCACTTCTTGTAGTGCAGTTGAGTTATATGCATTCTTGTGGACTCCCTTAATAGTTGAATTCAGTCAGTAGCACTGGAGAATGTCTCTGGCTGGGTTCACACAATTTGTTGTGCTTGAGATGCGTTTTTTACTGCATGTGTTTTATAATGGACTCTAATCTTGAACATTTAGGTAAAATCCTTATGAGATATGAGTTAAAAAATATCTTTGAAAAACACATGAGGGTGCTTTCACCCAATGCGGTTTTGTGCTATTTTTGGTGCGTTTTTTCTCTTGCAGCACTGCAGAGCAATTAAACTGCATTTATCACCAGCAAGCTTCTTTTACCTATCTTAATTCTTAAGGCATGTTCACACGGCTTAAAATGGGCCGTATTTCGGTCCGTAATTACGCGCCGAAGTGCGCCAATTACGGGCCGAAAACGGCCCATTCATTACGGTAATTCACAGTTCTCATAGAGAACTATGGAGTACGTCTCCTCTCCCCGCCCGGCGAATCCGCCGGGCGGGGAGATAATTGACATGTGAATTACTAGCGGCGTATACGCGCCGCTGGCAATTCAAGTCAATGGGCTGGCGAAGTGCCGGCCCCCCGCTCACTCCCCCGCTCCCGCCCCCGTCCACACGGCTTAATTGCGGGACGTAATTACGCCCCACAAATACGCCGTGTGAACATAGCCTTAGAGAGGTGTTAGCGTGCTTTGCCACAGCACAGTTTTGGTGCAGTTTTATCTTAGCTCCAATTAAACTGCCTTTATTACCAGCAAGCTTCTATCAGTTGTCTAACTTGTTCAGAAAGGTGTTTCAAGTAAGAAATCAATTACTGTGTTTGAAGTCTTGTGGATTACAATCACACTAATAGATTGCTAACTTTCAAAACAGTTTAGATAAGTGAAAGAAGTTTGCTGGTAATAAAAGTTGTTTAATTGGAGCACAGTTAAAACTGCACCAAAACTGGGCTGTGTAAAACACCCTTAAAACTGCACCAACACTGCGCTGTGGAAAAGCACCCTTAAAACTGCACCAAAACTGCACTGTGTGAAAGCACCCTAACTGCGGTCCAATTAAATTGCCATTATTACCAGCAAACTTATTTCACTTATCTAAACTGTTTGGAAAGTTAGCAATCAATTAGTGTATTTGTAATCCACAAGACTTCAAACACAGTAATTGATTACTTACTTGAAACACCTTTCTGAACAATTTAAACAACAGAAAGAAGCTTGCTGGTAATAAAGGCAGTTCAATTGGAGCGCAGTTAAAACTGCACCGAAACTGCACTGTGTGAAAGCACCCTAACAAGGTAGTGATCAATTACTGTGTTTATAATCCGCAAGACTTTAAACCTTAATCATTGATCACTCATTTGTAACACCTTTCTAAACAAATAAGATAACTGAAAGAAGCTTGTTGGTAATAAAGGCCGTTTAATTGCTGTGCAATGCTGCATGAGAAAAAAGCCACAAAACCACACCGTGTATAAGTACCAAGTTTTGCTTCTTGCATTTATAACACATCTCAGATGAAAAAAAAAAAGAAAACATGTGTGAACCTATACTATGTGCAGTCCAATCCTATCTCGTTCACAGGCAATCATAAGTAGAAAGCAAGTAAGTAGTACATTCTTAAAGGCATTTTAACCAGAGATTGCCTAAAAATAATATGACACATGTATAAGAATTCTGGGTCATTGTGGTAATGTTGCTATAAAACTGCACTCTGTACTGGGACATATAGAAGCTTGCTTAAGGGTTTTCACATCAGGCAATTTTGGGTTTTAATTTTAGCAGAAATGCAAGCATGATGCTGTGCATTTGTTCATAAAAATGCCACATAGCAAACCTTTACAATGTGAAAGCACCCTTATAGGCGATGTTGATTTTCTTACGCGCGGCTTTAACTTGCGGGACGTATACAGAGACCCCCCGCACAGAATTACTCTGTAGTAGGGGAGGGGGAGGGAGGACTGGCGGTCCGTGAGCGGAAAGGGGCTGCTGTCACTTCGCCACCCATTGACTTAAATTGCCCAGCGGCGTCTGTTACCGTAATAATTTCTTTGAACTGTCAATTATCTTCACCCGCCGGCGGAATACGCCTCTTTTGGGACAGTCGAGACGTAACCATTTTTCTGTTGCTGGAATGGGGAATTTAAAGCTAAGGGGATATGGGCCGTTCTTGGCCCGTTATTGGCGCACTTCGGCGGTATTACACCTAAAATACGGCCCATTTTAAGCCGTGTGAACATGCCTTAAGGGTGAGTTCTCACTGCACAGGACAAATACCAGTCGGTTCGTCGGCCGGTATTTGTCCTGTTTTGCAGCCGACCCCACGGCAGAGGGGGTGACGTCTTTTCTCCGCGATGAGCAGAGAAAAGCCCTCCCCCCTTCACATTGAGAAGCACAGATTCCGTCCGGAAACCGGACGGAAGATTGTGCTTACACAATGTTTTGCCGCCGGACCGCGGGCAGAAAAACCGACGGACGGAAAACCCGTGCAGTGGGGACTGCTGCATGGGTTTTCCATAGCGCACTATTGTGCTCATTTTCGGCCGGTTTTTCAGGCGGTCTGAAAAACCTCAAACCGGCTGAAAGACCAGCCGAAAACCCGTGCCGTGGGGACATGCCCTAAGGCTCAGTTCACACGGCATAATTGCGGGGCGTAATTATGCGTTGTGTTCGGGAGCTCCCACGGGGCGGGTGGCCGGCAGCCCGCCGGTCCCATACACATGCATGACTCGCGGTGCGTACGTATACGTTGTGAATAATTGACGTCACTTATCTCCCCGCGCGTCGTTTTGTGCGAGCAGGGAGAGGAGGCATAATCCATAGTTCTCTATGAGAACTGTGGATTACCGTAATTATTGGGACTTATTTCGCCCCGCATTGAGCGAAGTACGCTGTGAAATACGTCCCATTTTAAGCCGTGTGAACATAGCCTAATGCTGCTCCTTTGTTTTTTATTTGATTGATGAGTGGCCACACTAATTTGCCAATCAACAATAAGGGTATGTTCACACGCCGTTTTTTGGTCTGTGTGACATACGTTTTTGAGCTGCGTATTTTGATCCGTATATCGGTCCCCAAATGGACCCAAACATGCAGCTCACAAACAGAAATGTGATTTTACATTGCTTTGAATATGAGACCCGCATTGGCGTTCACACGAGTGATCGCCGATGCGCCTCACTGCGCCTTTCGGATCCATTCCAAGAATTGACATATCAATTCTTGGTCCGAAAGACGCAGTAGGAGCCCTATTTAAAAATGATAGGGTGTACTCCTGCTGCATTCAATACGTAGCCAAACACGCAGCAGCATGTTTGGGTACGTGTTGGATCTATCTTAGATCCAAAAGACACTGTGCTTTTGGAGGTGCTTTTCGGATCCAACACGGATCCAAAAGCAGATATAATAACGCTGTATGAACATACCCTAACAAAACTGTGCATTGATTAAGATTGATAAGGCTGTGTTCACACGGCTTATTCACGGCGTAATTGCGGGACGGATTTTGCCCGCAATTACGCCGTGTGCTCCGGAGCGGAGGTGAGGGGGCCGGCAGCTCGCCGGCCCCATAGACATTCATTATCCACGGCGCGTATACCGCCATGAATAATTGACATGTCACTTTCTCCCCGCTCGCCGAATTTCGCGGAGCGGGGGAGAGAGACGGAAAACCAAGTTTCTCTATGAGAACTGTGGATTACCATAATGACTGGGACGGATTTCACCCGTAATTTGCGCAGTATGGTGCAAATTATGGGCTGAAAGCTATCCCAAAATAAGCCGTGTGAACATAGCCTAACATTACAGGTTACCCATCACAGACATTTATGATATATAGATAAAATATGCATTAAAGCCCCCGAACTTCTCTGTGCAGAACAAAGAGGTGGCTATGCATGCGTGACACTACATTCTTAATGGGAGTTTAAAGTTTAACCAAACACACTGCAGCTGTACTTGGAACTACCATAAACAGTGTCAGACTGGGGGGCTTGGGATCCAACAGGGGAGTTGATTTTGGGGGCACACTGTAACTACTGTACATGAAAATATTACCTGTTAATTTTTAAGCCTCTTGGGCATAAATGCGTGCATTTTACCCATACTTGCCAACTCTCCCGTTTTTGGCGGGGGGGTCCCTCTATTTGGGGTTCCCCCGCCCTCCCGAGGGAGTTGGCATTCCTCCCGCCGCCTGCAGGCGGCGGGGGTCCTTTAAATTACCGATGCGCAAGAGTAGCGCTGGCGCGCTACTCTTGCGCCGCCGGGCCGCTCCTACAGGCGGGTGAAGCGGCCGCTCACCCGCCCGTCCCGTCTCACTGTGCAGGGAGAGGCAGGAGGGATCGCTCCCTGTTCCCTCCTCCCTCTGTATGTCCGGCGCCGCTGCGTGCCGTACATACAGGTCAGCGGCGCAGGGGAAATGACGTGCGGCTGCACTCACTTCCCTGCGTCGCTGAGGAGATCGGCCGGGAGCTGGCAGCGCTGCAGGAGCCTGGTAAGGTGAGTGGATTTTATTATTTTATTTTTATTAGCTTTTGGGGGCACTACCTGGCTACAATGGGGGGTCTACCTGGCTACACCGGGGGGGCACTACCTGGCAACAGAGGGGGCACTACCTGGCCAACAGAGGGGGCACTACCTGGCTAACAATGGGGGCACTACCTGGCTAACAATGGGGGCACTACCTGGCAACAGAGGGGGCAATACCTGGCAAACAATGGGGGCAACTACCTGGCTAACAAAGGGGGCACTACCTGGCAACAAAGGGGGCACCTACCTGGCTAACAAAGGGGGGCCCCAACCTGGCTACAAATATGGCTCAACCTGGCTTCAACGGGGGGGGCACTACCAGGCAACAGAGGGGGCACTACCTGGCAACAATGGGGGGCACTACCTGGCAACAGAGGGGGCACTACCTGGCAACAGAGGGGGCACTACCTGGCTAACAATGGGGGCACTACCTGGCAACATTGGGGGCACTACCTGGCAACAGAGGGGGCACTACCTGGCTAACAATGGGGGCACTACCTGGCTAACAAAGGGGGCACTACCTGGCAACAGAGGGGGCACCTACCTGGCTAACAAAGGGGGGGCACCTACCTGGCTACAAATTTGGCTCTACCTGGCTACAGAGGGGGCATCTACTTGGCTACAAGGGGGCATCTACCAGCCTGTAAGGGGCACTACCTGGTTATGGGGGCTACTACCTTGGCTAGAAGGGCATCTACCTGGCTTTCGTCCAAAGCCGTTATGCAGTTAGGTGGAGTGGGTGTGGCTTTTTGAAGGGGCATGGCATACCGACAAGATGGGCGTGTCCATGCAAATATTTCCCGCGGCGCGCTTAGCACGCCGCCCACTAAGATCTCCGCCTTTTTCATTTTCAAAAGTTGGCAACTATAATTTTACCTGATAATACAGTGTATAAAACAGAACTGTATTGTGCAGTACGCAATACCAGTTGAATCACGTCTGTCTGTCTGTCTAACAAAACTGTTTCACACATCTGTCTGTCTCACACGTGTCCCACATTTCAGTCTTACTGTCTTAACAGCTGTCTGTTTCACACGTCTGTCTCACATATGTCTAGCTGTCTCACACAACTCTCTGTCTCACACAGCTGTCTGTCTCACACATTTGTCACTGTCTAACATATAATAGACACATGGCTGAGCAGCTCCATCCATGCCTTTGCTATAACGTGCACCACAGTTTAGCCAGCCAACAACCTCAAAAGTGGCTTGTAAGGGGCAGGAAGAGAGAATACGGCCTTCTGCTGCCTGCTCATAAACGTTTTATTTGCTGGTCGTTTTTTGAAACATGTTGCAAGGCAGAAAATTTACTATTGGAGTCTATTTAAGACTTTTTTGGTGCATTTTTGCACTTTTGTCACAGAAATACACAGCAAATCTAATACTGTGCAGTTCAGCCAAAAAAATCTGTAAAAAATGCACAAAAAAATGAAAAACACGCCAAAAAAATGACGTTTTTTTCAGCAGCTTTTGACAGGCAGTGGACAAAAAAATCTGTTTTAAGAACGCTTGTAGGATGTGGTTTTCAGGTCGTTTTTTGTCCACTGTCATGTAAACAATAGTCCTACCCCATACCTGCCAACCATCCTGATTTGGGTGGAACAGTCCCGATTTGGGAGCGCTGTCCCGCCGTTCCAGGATGGCTGGGACAAGTTCCGATTTTTCAGGATGTCCAGGGATCCAGAGATATGCCCTTAATCCCCAGAACTGCGCTGTGTAATCCACTATTTAGACGTCCACGGGATGCGCAAACAGTGGGCGCAGATTCACTCACTGGCCGGCTGTCACAAACTCTCATTGTGACAGCCGGTGAGTGCAGAGGAACAATGGCGCCAGGGAAGTTCCCTGATGTCAATGGCTGCAGGGGTTTGTCCCGCCCCCGCAGCTAGACTATTCAGTCTATCTATGGCAGCGGCAGCAGAGGGAGGTAAGTGACCTCTTCCCTCCCCCCCCCTCCCCGGTCCCAGAGCCTCTTTTGGCTTGTCCAGCTTTCCTGGATGCTGGATGCTGGAAAGCTGAGTGGCATCCATCCTCCACAGCAGACACCCAGTTTTTCTGCATGCTTGCTGTGGAGGATCTTTCCTTGGTGCTGGTTAGCCTATCCAGCAAAGAAGAGTGCCACCCATCCCCACAGCTGGCACCCAGCTTTCCTGGGTACCTGCTGTGGTGGATGTTACCCAGCTTTCCCAGATGCTAAATACCGATCCACTATCTGGGAAAGCTGGGTTACATCCCTCCACAGCAGGCATCCGGAAAAGCTAGGTGCCTGCTGTATGGAAGGGTGCCACTTTGCTTTCCTGAGTGCCTGCTGTCGGATGTCACCCAGCTTTCCCGGCCATTGAATAGGCTATTCAGTGCCCCGGAAAGCTGAGTGATGCCCGATTTGTAGGGTTGGTTTTATTGTGTTTTTTTATAGGTTTCCCTGGACCACAACAGATTCGGTGGACTACATTGGACAGTGATGCATCTATTTCTTTAATAAAGTGGTTCATGAAATCTGGTGTTGGGGAGTGTTTATTTAAATAAACAGTTTTTTGGTTTTTTTTTTGCTGTTTCTGTGTTTTTTTTTTTTTTTTCATTTTATTCCAGTAATGGCAATAGAGGCATCTGACAGACACCTCTCCATTACTATCACTCGGGATTGGTGTCAGCCAGCGGTGTTTTTTTGCACCGCAAAGCTGACTAAAAGTGGCAGCTGCATGCTGATATTATAAAGATGGAAAGCTGCATGAATATTGACCTTTCCCACTCTAAAAATACTAGCTTGCAGCTGCCCCAGAAGTGAGCCATCACATTAAATGGCCCCCCTTCTGAGTTGGGTATTTTGGTAATAGTGACGGGGGATTTATTGCTTTGGCGTGATAAAATCACGTGGATAATCCCAAAGCCCGAGCGTTCATAATGGAGGGTCTGCGATACCTCCATTACTAACACTGGGATAAAATGGTAAAAAAAAAATACAGTAACAAAAGAAAAACAATTTATTTAAATAAACACTACCTGACATCAGCTCTCATTGACCATTTTAGTTTAGAAATACATACAATGTGGTTGACATACCACCCAAAACCGATAGATTAAACCATCCCTTGCACCCTGAAGTCGTGGGGCCGATATTTGGGGTCAGGGACGCAGTATAGGCCACAGCCACAACACAATCTCCAGTGGTTTGTCCTCTGTCTACGCCCATAAGCTGTGATCTGTACCTTCTATCCCACCACTGCGACCTAGTGCCAACACAAAATACAACCCTCACCTAATACTCTATAATCCCCTGACCATCGCCTACCATCCATTCGCCCACCCTACTCCACCCATCACAGAGGTGGGAACAGCTAGGAAGGTGCTGGAAAAATGAGGAGTCTAAAATGTTTGTGTGGTTAATTCTGCAGGGACACGGCATAGCCAGGAGAAGTTGTTATGATGATCTGGAAAGAATGGAGAAAGGGAAAGAGAACGACTTCAATCAGTGAAGAAGTTACCTGTGAGTCACTAAATATAACTGCACTACAATCACTTATATGTCCGCAGAGCCTGTGTACAACTGGTAACTACCACTATATGGCGGTAACATATGTCTGTAAGGCCGTGTTCACACGGCTTATTCCCGACGGATTTGTGCGCCGTATTGAGCGCACAAATCCGCCGTGAATAAGGGGCGGGACGGGGGCGGGGCCGGAGCGCGGGCGGGGGGCCGCTCCCGGCCGGACGCGCCGTAAATAATGTGCATGTCACTTTCCCCCCCGCGGCGGATTTCCCGAGCGGGAGGGCGACGGAATCCACTGTTCTCTATGAGAGCAGTGGATTTCCCGTAATGACTCCGACGTTTTGGCGCCGTATGAAGCGAAAAATCCGGCGCGGAATACGGCGCCAATCCGTCGGCAAATAAGCCGTGTGAACGAGGCCTAAAGCACCAACAACTGGCATCTATCTCACAACAGCCCCCATACAATATCCCCTCCCCCCACCAGCCCACATACAATATCTGCTTCCAAGTTTCCTTCCAGTCACGCACCTCGCCACTTTCTAAAAATAAACACCACTATAAACACAATCAAAAAAGTAAAAGTTAAACCTCATCATCACAGGGTCAGGGACAGGTGTGCACTCAATTTTACAATAAGGGACAAGTGTACACTGCCACTATACAAGTGCCGATATAACCTACAATACCGCCATATAGAGACCACAGAATGGTCAGACACCAGCTCGGGTCACCATCAAATGATAGTGAATACAGCACCGAACCAACACAGAAGCAAAATAACCGGTGGCATCCAGGTGCCCACAGGAGATGTTTTATCTGATGAGTCTTTCTCTCCTTTGATGAGTTGTTCTCTCATGAGTCGTTCTTTTTCCCTTTCCTTCTCCATATGATTTAGACCACCATGGCAACTTCTCCTGGGAACAGCTTTTCCCTGCAGAATTTAACATCTTAGACTTCTCGCCTTTCCACACTTCCCTACAAATTCCTACCTTTTGTATGGGCACCCCTACTAAGTAAGTAGGTAGTAATGTTTTCTACCATTAAGGAGGTATATAGACCTCAAGTATGTAGGTATATAGGCCCATTATAGGTAGGTATAGTAGCCCCCTGTAGATAGATAGGTGTATATCCCCCCTGTAGATAGATATATAGTCCCCTGTAGATAGTTAGATATATAGCCCTGTGGAGGTATACAGCACCCTGTAGATACATATGTCCCCTGTAGGTAAACACCTTCCTGTTATGGCCTCTGTAGGTATACAACACCCAGTAGGTATATAGCCCCTTGCAGATAGGTTCGTATATAGCCCACTGTAGGTACATATACAGTTCCCTGTAAGTATATAGCCCTCTGTAGATAGGAAGGTATACAGCCCCCTGTAGACAGGTAGGTGTACAGCCCCCTGTAGACAAGTATACAGCCTCCTGTGGGTATACAGACCTCTGTAGACACATATGCCCCCTGTAGGTATATATGGCCCCTGTAGGAATACAGCTTCCTTTTGGTATAGGCGTATATGTCCCCTGTAGGTATAGATGCTCCCTGTAGGTATACAGCCCACTGTATGTATATAGGTACCCTGTATATAGAGGCCACGGTAGATCGATAGGTTCCTCTGACAAAATAAAAAAATTCTCATCTCTATCTGCTCCCCTGCTGAAAAGCTTACCAGTCTACAGCATATATGTCAAGCCGACTACACCAGGACATTGCTCCCAGCTTCTCCTAGGCCTGAAGCCTATGAGCTTTTGGCCTAGGAAATACAGCGATACAAGAGGTATGATGACATCGCTATATCACTCTTTCTGCACCACTTACTCTGGCTCACAGGAGTACTCAGTGTGCGGTGTACAGAGCTGATATCTATCGGCTCTCTAGAGAATATGCAGTCGGTCCATGCCTGCACACAGATGTGCCTCCCAGACCTGCTGCCGATGCCTGCACTGAGGACGGGGAAATTTGAAAACTGAAATGGAGTTGGGGGCCCAAAGGGGGTTTCACCAACTCCCAAGTGGGCCAGTTCGAGCCTGACCATAAAACAGAACAGCAAAAGCCACACATGCACGGCCACCTCTCCATTCTTTGTGTTGGCTTCTAACTGTGTTAGCAGTTAGAAGATGGGAACAACCCTTTAATAAAGGATAAGATGGCACTCCATGCAGTTTTCGGATGCATCATCACTGCAACTGCGCCTTCTCTGTGTTATGTATCTGTACCCTAACTCTAACCCAGCAAAATCTGCATAGTTGTAGTAGATTGAAACCTCTTCACATCTTTGTTAGGCCAGGTTTACATCAGCATCAGCATTACTTTCTCAACCTCCGATGCAGAAGTGGAATCAGATCCTTCCTACAATGGACGCCAATGAAACCCGACAGACTCCAATGACTACAAGGGGTCCATCGGGTTTCCACCATGGTGTCCATTGTTTTACTGGAAAAATGGCGTAGCCTGTTGCCCTATTATTTTCCATCATTCTTAATGGAACTTTTGACGGAAGTTCCAAACGGAATCTATAGATGCAAATGTGCACCAGGCCTTACACTGTCAGAAGTGACTTTGTTTAAATTGAAAATCCCATTATTTGCCTTCTTAGAAAAATCATTTTCCTGCTTGACCTTTTTATGAGCAAATTTCCATCAGTAATATAGGGTATATAGGTAATATTTCATATCTTTTCTTAGAAAAGTTGGATATCTCTTGGGTTATGAAAGTGTGATACCTAGTTATAGCAAAAAACTTTATTTAATGGAACACTAACTACATCTGATGCGAAAGGTTTATTAGGGGAGATTCATACGTGGCATATGTTACTTAGCAATATGCCATCAAGGTCTTTGGTGGAAACACCTCTGTAACATATAGGGCCACATGTATAAAAACTGCCTAGCTCTAAAATTCACTGTGTTAGCCATAGCAACCAATCAGAGCGCCCCTTTCATTTCATATAGTGCTCTGGAAAAATGTAAGGGGCGCTCTGATTGGTTGCTATGGGCAACAAAGTGAATTTTAGACCTAGACAGTTTTCATACATGTGGCCCATATTTTTTTTAAATTATATGGAATGACATAGGTCCTGCGCTATTCTGTCCTTTTTTTCATACTCTACAGATGTATAATGACCAAGCAAAGCTAAAAGGACACACTATTGGTCTCATCTGAGCCCCTTACCACTACGGACATGTTTAGCATGTGCATCAGGAGCTTTTCAAGCTGACACATCAAACATAGCACTTCTTGGCATTTAAAATGCATTGTTATGGGGAGTCATTTTTCCAATGAAATGAATGTGCCTTCCAGAATACACACCAAATACCGTACATGTGTATATTGTTTCACCCTTTTTTTTTTACACATTTACATCAAAGAGCAAAAACACGCATATGACAATAATTCAAGAGCGCAAGGACAGCATTTACAGTGTGCCAGTATGTGGTGTAAATAAGGTTTATTTGACTTTTTGATTGATTTTTATTCCTTTTCTTTGGAAAGGAAATGAAACAAAAATACAATTTCAGTACGCTGGCTTTTTTACAGCATTCTCAATGGATGATAAACAGGGTGATAGTTTTAGTTCAGATCTTTACAGGTGGGTTGATACTAAAAATGTCCTTTTTTTATCTCTTTTTGTGTTCTGTAAACTTTAGTGTTTTTTTTCATTCCCAATAGAAGACTTGATTGAACAGCTTCTAGAATACACAGCAATACTTATGTATTGCAGTGTATTATGCCGATCAGTGTTTAACAAACAGGCATCCTATAAGGGTATGTTCACACAGCGTAATTGCGACGCACATTTCGCTGCATATTTGCGCTTAGTACGCGGCAAGATGCATGCCGCAAGTATGGTAATCCATAGCTCTCATCGAGAACTATGGATAACGGCTTGTCCTCCCCCACGCGTACAATACGATTGTATTGTATGTGCAGAGAGATGAGTGACATGTCAATTATTTGCGGCGATTACGTGCTGTGTGTAATGCATGTCAATGGGGCCGGCGGACTGCTTGCCCCCGTGCTTCAGGAGTAGGTGCTGATCAGCGCGACTCCCAAAACACCTGGCTTATTGCTGTGCATACTGTACACCACGCAATTAAGCCATGTGAACATACCCTAAGACCCTACTCTAGAAATACCAAGTTGGCAGACCCGAACCCTAGCAGTACCCTAGCTGCACGTGGACGATGAACAGTTCACTGCTATTTCTGCGGGTGTACGAACCAGAAGCTGGGACTGAACTGGAATGTGTGGGAGTGAAGCAAGAGTCTTATCTTCTATATTTTATCATGCCCCGATGGACCAACGAGCTTTCTTAGATCCAGAATCCCCTTTTAACGTATATCATTTTTACTGAATGTTTTTATAGAATGTTGTATAGAAAAGCCTAGACTCCTGCGCTACTCTATACTTTTGTTTGAGGTATATACAAGTATACTGGAAAAACAGTGGCCAAAAGGACATATTTTGTGCCACTTAACCCTATGGATACATTTAGCATCTACATAGGGAGCTTTCCCGACAAAGACACTAAACTGACATCACAAATTGTAATGTGTACTTAGCCTTATATATGCTCTGCTTTTGAGTTTCATAAATAAAGGGTGTACTGGGGTAACAGAGGCCAAACATCAGCACAATTAGGCCTGGTTCACACCTACATCAGAGGTTCTGTTCTGTGAAAAATGATAGAACAAACAGTGCAACATGTGTGAATTTTTTTTCCCATTAAGATGACTGGTTCTTGCAGAAACCCAACAGGTTTAATGGGGTCTGTTGGGTGCTGCTGATGTCTTTCATGTAACAAAACTGAAATGGTCATTCTTTTTTTTCATATGACAGAACAGAAAACGGAAATAACAGTGCAGATGTGAATGGGACCATACACATTTGGTCCATTACACCCAATGGCTATGCTGTGGTATATACTTGAATTCCAGTTTGTTGATATTTAAGTATATACCTGTGGTAGGTCCCTAAATGTAATGGGGCTTAGGGTATGTTCACACAGCGTCTTGGGTCATTGTGAACAAACGCTTTTGTGAGGCATGTCTGGGTCCATCTGAACGGACCCAGACACGCATCTATAACAATGAGCAATGAGTCTAACACTGCCAACAAAGTGAAACACGTATTGACGTTCATATGAGTGATCACCGCAGCGTGTTTGCATCGCGTCTGTCTGATCCGTCTTTCAGATCCGCTCCAAGATATGACATGTCAATTCTTGGAGCGGATCCGAAAGACGGATTGGACAGATGCCATGCAAACACGCATCGGTGATCACTCATGTGAACGCCGATGCGTGTTTCTCATTGCCGGCAGTGTTAAACTCACTGCTCATTGTTAGATGGACACAGACATGCATCACAAAAGCGAATGTTCACACAGACCCAAGAAGCCATGTGAACATACCCTTAAAGGGAATGTGTCATAGGAAAATGATCTATTTCTTAACTCATTTTTTTTTATGGTAAACACATTTTTGTTACATTTTTTTTCTTAAATTTCCCAGATTACTGTTAATATTAAAATCCAGAAGTCCTGCAGTTTTTTTCACTTTGGCCACTAAGCCTAATAATAGTCTGAAGAGAAAGCCTTTCAGAAGTCTCCTCATTATCAGCACAAGCAGGGTTACACTGGAAGAAGACACTAATGTGTATAGATGACACCAGATCCACAATTCACCATAGGAGATAGTCACAGCAACCCTCTCCTCCTCCCTGCACACTGACTTCTTCCCAGGTCACAGAGCATACCTAGAAAACTCTCCTATAGAAGTCAATGGGTCTGCTCCTGTTCATGGGCTCCTATGCCCATGAAGCTGCTGTAAAGCATTTCTCTAACTGCTGTAAAAAAAAAAGATGTCCGCCTTCATAGTCATATACAGACAACAGAATAAAAAAAATCTAAAATCAGAAAATAAAAAGAGCTAAGAAGAAATAAAAATAAGGATCAGTGTCTGGTTTTAATTAGTAAAAAAAAAAAATGGCGACAGATTCCCTTGAACCCTTCCATTGGGGGTTTGAAGTGCACCTGTGTTGTGCTCCAGGTGATAGCACTGCAAACAAACACACCCCAGGGGGCGCTACCAGTAAGGCTCACTCCATTATTATGCACTACTACTATATAAAGCCGTCCACAGGACGCTATTACGCAGACTCAGGGGGGAGGGCCTCAGACACACAACAGACGCGCTAATTGTTTCCCTCACTGGCACCTCAGTACATAGCCTCGTCACGTGACCAGCTCTGACCCACTAGTTAAAGGGTTAAGCATTCGCTTGGCACGCCCCGTTACGTCACTGAGTGACGCTTCACGTTCGGGGTCCTCTGGACGTAGGCGGCTTTCGGTGCCTGAGTTGACCGGGAGCTCAATACTGTAGCCCGGGTGACGCGGACCACGAAGACAAAGGAGGCCCCGAAGCTCCCAGTTGAGAGCAGACCGGCGGAGAAAAGGGAGCCGCGGGGCCGGTACGTGCCCGTGCGTTATGTGCGTGCTTTGCGTGCCGTGCGTAAGCGGCGTGTGTACGCGGCGGGGGGTATTAGAGGGAGGGGAACCGGGAGAAAGTGGGGGGTGTACTCAGGTAAGGCAGGAGGCCGGCCTGGCGGTGTGAGTCCGCTTGGGTTTTAGGCCCGTGTAGCCGGCTCTCTCTGGCCATTAGGCAGGGCATGTTAGGGCTTGTGTGCCCACTCTGTGTGTGGCGGGGTAGTCCTTAGTGGGCAAGCATTGTGTGGGAGTCCCCAGTGCACCGGCAGTATCGTCCATTATGGGGCTCTAGAGGTATGGAGTCCAAGTTCACTATCTCTCTATGCACTTGTCCCCAGACTGCCTGTGCTTCTCGCCTTACTGGTAAAGCTAGTTCTGAATGGAGCTGTGTCCTGCTCATCTGCTTGTGGGATTTCTGGCTTCCAGTGTGTGCTAATGCTGTGTCTCTCTTCAGGTGTGTAGTGGCTGTTTGGGCTTGGCGGGATGGATCCCAAAGAAGATTTAGACACTCGAGATCTCCTTACTGACATCAGGAAGGCCCCCCGGAGCAGATCTCATCACCGATACTCCAAGGTAAGGTATTAGTGGTGTATCCAGGCTGGACGCTCCTGAGCAGGTGGAGTGCACCTGCTGGGCATCCCCTCCTGATGAGGAGTGCAGTGGGCATCTGGTAAAATCCAGCTTCTTTCTGAAACCATGGCTTTTATCACTCCATTACTGTGTTCTAGTTCGGAGGCCCCTTTTTATTTACCGGAAGGTGAATTCCGTGGGATAGTGGGTGTACCTTGTCGGCGCTGAAAGCTACTGTTGAAAGTATGTGTTAGCCAGTGTGTACTATCTATGGTGTTGTAGTCTGGCCTCCTTTATCTTCCCCTTTCTCTGGTGCATACTTGCCGTAAAAAAGAGAGCCTGTTGGCTTTGGTGTACTGTATGGAATGTGCGCATTCAAACCTTGCTGAAAAGTGCCTAAAGGGTTGTCTCACTAAAAGATCAGTTCCACAGTAGGGAACACAAAAAAAAAGAAATTTTCCAAAATATTTGTTAGTTCATTTTTTTTTTTTTTTTGTTAACCCCTTAAGACCGGTTTTTTTTTTTTGGGGGGAAAAAAAAACGTTTTTTTTCCCTCTGCCTTCTGAAAGCCATAACTTTTTTATTTTTCCACCTACATAGACACATGGGGCTTTTAATTTTTGCGGGACAACTTGTAATTTCTAATGGTGTTTTCACTATACTATAGAATATACTGGGAAACTGCAAAAAAATTCCAAGTGGGACAAATTGGGGAAAAAAAAATGATTTTCCCCTTTTGGGGGGTTTTGCTTTTACGGCGTTCAATCTTGGTAAATTTATAATGTTTATCTGTATTCTCGGGTTGTTACGAAATCCGGCAATACCAAACATGTAGGGTTTTCCGTTATGTTTTGGGACCGTAAAAAAAATTCCAAACATTTTCTTTTTTTGAAATTTGCGCCACGGCACCATTTTGTGCGACCCAAATAACTTTTTGTACTAACATTTACGGAGTCATGGAGGGGCATTTTTGCGGCTGAAGTGTATTTTTTATCGCTAGCAGTTGGAATGCATGCACTTTTTAAATCATTTTTTTTCCCATTTTTTTGAGTGACGTAAAATGACCAAAAAAACGAAATTTTGGCGTTGGAATTTTTTTTTCTTGTAGGGTGTTCAGCGTACGGGATGAATGATGTTATTTTTTGAGTGGACTTTTCGGAGCGGGATACCAAATAATGTTGTACTTTTTTATTTTAAATTTTTTTAATTTGAAAAATTTGGGGAAAGGGGGGTGATTTGAACTTTTAATACTTTTTTTTTTTACTTTAAAATTTTATTTTTTTTTACTGTAACATTGAGCCACCTATGGTTACTTGACCACTAGGTGGCGATTTGTTAATACAACCTAATGCATTCATAGGCAATGGATTAGGGTGTACAAAGAGGGGCGGTTTTCTCCACTTCCTGTCTCGGACGGAAGTGGGCAAACCGGCAGAGTAAGTGACGGGGGGCCTTCACAGGGCTCCCCACCACCATGCCCAGTCATCGGATCGGTTTGCCGGGAAGTTACCGTAACTATCGGTGCCCAGCACCGATCGGCGTTAATTCAGACGCCGCGGCCATCTTTGCCGCGGTGTCGGAGGGGTTAAGCAGCGGGCGAAGCCACCCGCCGGCGCTGTTACTGCCGGGTGTTAGCGGCGATTTGCCGCTAACACCCGGCGGCTGGGAGGGGGGGAGGGGGGGTCGCGGTAGTTAATAGGCAGGGCAAAGCCACACCAAGGTTTTGAAGCTTTCCACTGATTCCTATGTGTATTTAGAGTGTTGAAAGCTAGTCAAGAATTGGCATGACCCTGCTTTTTCTTTGTCCAGAGAAACGCCAAAACAATGTCTAAAAACCTTGCCTGAGGGCATTTTGGAGGCTTTTTTTTTTTCCTTTTACTCTTTTGGGTGTGGAATTGCTCCGAAGACGGTGTTAAAATCAGCAGTGGATCTTACTCAAGAGAAAAAGCCACTGAGCAACTCCTACTTTGTGGAGCTTTAGTCCACCTGTATTGGGAAGTAATTTGTGTCCCTTAAAGGGTTAGTCCCATTTCATTGATTTAGCTTTAAACAAGTAGGTAAAGGTAATAAATAATAAAGACTGTTACCATGTACATTCCTTTTCTGGTTTTGCTTCTCTTCAGAGTAAGATGATCTTAACTCCTGATTTTTGCACACAAGCTTCCCTAGTTACTATCCACTAGTTCCTTAGTCTCTGTTCTGATAGGCTGTAGCAGCAGTGGGCAGGCTGGTGTCACTCCCTTAAGAACAAGGTTCCACCCTTTAGAGTGCTGAAGCCTTGTGCATGGCTGCTCTAAAAACCCCTGAACGAATGTCCCTCTAACAGGCTCAGCTAGGTATAGCGGAGCTGATTTTCCAGTCCCCTTGCGGTAGAACCACCCCCCAGTCAAAACCGGGAAAGGAAGTCTAAAAAACCCTTTGGGGGGTTTCAAACCAGCATGGTGAGGGGCCCCAAAATGGAAGAAAATTTAAAAAATTTAACTCTTTTAAAACCCTTTTGGCTCCTCCCAATGACAGGGGGACCCTTGCCATTACAGGAAAAAGGGCCCAAAGGGGTGCTTGTGTGAGGCGCGGGTTTTAATTAAAACAAGGGAGTGCCCATCCATCATTGGTGGGGAGCACAGCATGCAAATTTGGGGGGTTTTTAAAAAGGTGAGGTTTTTTGCGTTTTCCGGGGTTTTTAAGAGTTCCCACAAAACACTTTATAAATATTTAAAAATTTAAAAAAAATTTTTTCCAGGGGGGGAAAAAAGTTTAAAAAAAAAAAAAAAAAATCAATCCTTCCCTAGGGGGGCCCCCTTTCCCTTTTTTCTGGAGCTCCCAAAAGCCATTTCCCACTTCCATTTTTTTGTCCCGGGACACACAGGAGGGGGCTTGCGCCCATTTCCCTTGCGGGCGCCATTTGAGGGGGTGACGTTCTAGTTTTCCCGGGGATTTTCCCAGAAGGCGGTAAACTGGGGGCTCTGGGGGTGGTGGGGACAGGTAGGTAAGGATCAGGTTATGTGACTTGTTTTAAACCCTTTTAACTGGGAAACATTTTAAAGACCCATTTTAAAAGGCGTGATACTTTTATTGGCTAACCAGTAAAATCTTGTTTGCCATCGTCTGAAGCACTGAGGTCCGTAAATTAACCAGTTTCATGAATATATGAGAAAAAGCACATTGTTTAGAAAGAACCTGTGATGTCTGATGTGAATATTTTATGCCGCACACCTATATAGGTGCTCTCCCTAAGGAGAGATCTTCCCTTTCTGAGCTACTCATTGCCTCCCACTCAACAAGTAGAAACGCTTGCTTTGTACTGATGAGGGCAAGCACCCCGAAACAGTGTAACAGTGATGATGCTGGCTTGCTAGATATTACTTCTTGCTTTCCAAAGACCAGTGGGTCAAAGCAAATTGGGGTTTTGTTACATCCAAAAGAGGGCGCTAACTTCTCAGCCCCTTTTCCCATAATCCCTTGTGATAGCAGATGTTTCGTGGGTGCAAAAAGCAATTTTCGAATTCCCCCACCTATTAGGTGCTCTCCCTAAGGAAGATTTTCCCCTTTTTCGTGAATATTTTATAAATTTCTTTTTTATCCTGGGCATCTTCTCTTATATCTTGTTGGCTTTCTTCTTTTAAACCCCTTTCTAAAGATGCATTATGAATCTGTCACGGGGCTTACCATTATTTGGGGGGATGTCCGTGAAAATTTTGGGGCGTCAACATTGTTTGGACAAAGTCACAGTGCATGTACCAGCTCCCAATAGGTAACACTCACCTGACAGATTCAGAGAACTTTAAATCTGTTAAACTGGGTCCTGGTCCAGAGAAGGGTTTACCCTCATGGGTGTATTTCTTATTTTAGGTTTGTGTGGCTTTCTACAGGACTTTAGTTTTAGCGTAGTTTGTGAAATCTATTTTTTTTTCTGAGCACGATTTATAACACATTAGAAGATGTATATCATTATAAAACTCGGCTATGTGTCGTAGTTGGCATAGGATGTTGGGAAGATTTGGGGACAGTGTTGTTTTGTGCTTTTCCCCCCCTTTTTCCCCCCTGTGTAAAGAAAACCTTTTGGTTTTTGAAAGGGGGGCGCATGAGGAGGTTTCTTAAAGGAGTTGTATCGTGGACAGCCCTTTTAATCAGTGTATGATCATATTGGGTTTTTCCTTTCACCCGTTGGTGTCATGGCATGTGGGCCCCCTGCATATTTAAAGGGGTTTCCTCACTACATTGTTCACTTTCCCCAGTCCGTTTTTTTTGGTTTCACTTTGCATTCAGGGGGGGTTTCTGACTTTACTAGGCTGCAGTAGAAGCCAGGTCTGTACTATAGCGACCTGAGAAGTGATGCAGTCCAACAAGAGGGGATATCTAGGGGTAGGTAGGATACGGTTAATGGAAAATATTGCAAAGGACTTGTTTTTTCAAGATCTTTAAAAAAAAAAAGCAAACCTTTTTAGGAGCAACCCCCTTTAGGCCGTGTTCACACGGCTTATTCACGACGGATTTGTGCCTCACAAATCCGCCGTGAATAAGGGGGGGCGGGGCCAGAAGCGCGGCAGGGGCCCCAGCCCCCGGCCCCATAGACAATGCATTTTTTAAACGGCGCGTACGCGCCGTAAAAATGTCACTTCTCCCCCGCGGCGGATTCGCCGAGGGGGGAGGAGAAACGGAATCCACTGTTCTCTGAGAGCAGTGGATTACCGTAATTACTCCGTTTTGGCCCACCGTACTGCAGCGCAAATCTGGCGCGGAGTACGGCGCCAATCCGGAGAAATAAGCCGTGTGAATGAGGCCTTAATGTCAAATAGCTGAGCGCTTTGGATTGTGCACTCTGCTTCTCCATTCAGATGGTGCACTCGGCACCAGTGATTGTTGAGGTTCCCAGCCATAAGACCTGCAATCGTACATTTATCCCCTGTCCTGTGGATATGTGGTACTGTTGGTTTTTTTGTAAGGTCAGGTGAACGTGTCCTCTGGAGTGTCTGTCATTTTGGAATATAAGGTGGAGATCGGTAGCAATTGTATTCAAAATGTTAACATGTGGTTTGTACTGTTACCACTAGCAATACCCTGCAGTTATCCTGTGCATCTGTTGGTAGATAAATTTTGTCTGCAGGTCCGTGATATATTACAATTTTTTTTTTTTTTTTTTTTTTTATTTATTTTTTGTATGTCATTAAATGGAGTGGTAAGATAAAGGGAAAAAAAGTATCAAATCGATATTGTAACTATTGTTTTATTTGTAGGACCAAATTGCTGAGCTTGCTTGAAAAACTGGTTGCATTCTATGTAAATCAATTCTCCAGACAGATAAAAATCCTTTAGCTGCAACTATAGCCATATTACAACAGATTGACTAATGGGTCCTGCTATACAAGCTTTTAGACTTTTGCTCAATGCCTGGTATGTCTTGTTAAAAAGTCAATCGTTTTTAAAATGGAGTCTAGGCACTGAGAGCTAACCTACCACCTGAATAAGGGATGTCCGTCTGCTCAATGTTCCACTCCCATTAGCTTTCCTTGAAGAACCAACTAAGTACCACACACAGTGTTAAAGGGATTGTCCACTTAGTGGAGTGCTGCTGTAGTAAAATATAAACCCACCCACCCGCATAATAGCTTTTTGTAGTTGCCAACATTCCAGCAGTGCTAATGCCTGTGTTCTCCTCGAGCTTTCTGCTTGCTCTAGCAGTCAGATCATGTACACTGTTTGACATCACTATTCGGAAGTAAAGGGCTCTGAGCAGTGATATCAGGAATGCCACGTGACAGCTGAAGTGCTCATGTTGTGACTGTGCAGGAAATCAACAGAAGAGCCAGAGTGACAGCCAGCAGTATCTTTGCTGAAATGGTGGGAGGACTATAAAATTGAGTGTGGTGGCTTTTTACTACAGCAGAAATGATTTATTTAAATGAAAGCAGTTTTCTAGTAACTTTTTTTTTTTGTTTGTTTTTTTTGTTATAGGGCTCATGACTGCATTATAATCTTTGTAATTCAAACTTTTAAAAACTATTTACCTGTCCCGCTCTGCAGGACCAGGCAAAGAGCCCTGTCCTCCCCTTCTAAACCATATGACACTCATTGGTCACATGGTATCACTGAACAATACATCACACTCGGTGGATGTGCTTTGAAGCCAGGCTAAGCTCAGGAACACTCCCCCTGTAGTTGGAGATCTGAGCAGTGAACGATCTGGCAGCATTCACTTTTGCCAACCTTGAGTGATCATTGATTTATTTTTTTATAACAATGTTTTATTTGAAAATTAGAGATCACACACTGTAAAGCATTGAAACAAAAATTAACTTCTTCAAAAAATCCCATGTAAGTTACATGGCTTCCACAGCTAAAAAAATGTGATAAGTATTGTCTGATGCAAGTAGTGTCATTCTGTTCCTTCCACCTCCCCCTTTTTTTTTTTTCTCTTTTTTTTTTTTTATATTATCCTTAAACAAAGACCTGTTGTTAAAGAATTCTATATCCTTAACAAGAAAAATTTTTCATGCAGAAAACCCCTCCCCCCCAAAACCCTCAATGGTGTATCAATTTTCCCAAGTTTTCCCAACTCAGTTTTCCGGGAAGATAAGAGGAATATTTAAAGGGTTCGATTATATCCAGAATTTCTTGTGCATTATATGCTTCAGCAATAAATTCTTTCCATTTCCTAAGAGTCTCCTGTCATTTTTTTTTGTCCCTTTCCCCATGTTTTCTTTTTTCAAAAGAATAGCAACTTTTTTAAAGGGAAAAATTTAAACTTGGCGCTATCATGACAACAAGTACAGAGCTGGGGGGAATTAAATACTAGTGTCTGCACATAGATCCTAGCAGTGATAACTGTGAAGGGGAAGTCTGGGAGTTGTATTAAAGAGCTACTGGAGAACTATTCACACTCCCACAGGCAGTAAGTTTCACTTCAAAAAGTAGATTCTATGATAGATGAATAAGGAGGCAAAAAAAAATTCCCTGAAGGTAGGGAATACCCTTTTACTTTTTAATGTAAATGCTGTTTATAGTGTTTGTTTTTAAAATTCCGGGACCCCCTTTAAGCTGGGTTAAACTCCCCCTTTAATCTTTGGGGGCCCTTTAAAAAGCAGTTTTTTTGTCCCTTGCTAATTTTGACTCTTGGTCTATGATGGCCTTAAATTCACCATAGTTGACCAGAGAGGCTTGTTGTCCTTTCCTTGATATCGTTAGGTTGTGGTTTCTCCTTAATTTTCGGAGACCATGGAGTCCTCTTGGCACGTGGGCATTTCCTAAGAAGATTCACCAGTTAAAAGTTCAAAAGAGCTTTTAATAGTGCCCAACATGGTTTTTGGAGGCTTTTTTGGGCCCAATGCCACTAGTCTCGAAAATGACGTTCTGCAGCACTATTAATAGGGTTTAATTGAAATATCAGTGATGGTTTCTTCCTGTTGTGTGTGTTTGGTTTTTTTGTTTTTTTTTTACAGTATTGTATGAAGCACAAACTGCTGCTTTGTACATATAACTTTGTCCTCTTCTGTGGGTACATATTGCTAAATGTATAGCTGTGTTTCAAAGCTGTGACACTACCTGTTTTATTCCTTTTTAAACAGGAAGAACTTCTAGATATTAAGGAGCTGCCACACTCGAAACAGAGGCCGACCTGTTTATTGGATAAAATATTTACAGGTATGTAAGTAGTGATTAGATGACTCTTTGTTATTCCTTCCCCATCCCCTTTTTAAAAGTGAAAAACCCTTTTTTGTCCCGTTTTTAGTGATGGAGTGTGGGTTTCCCGGAATTTGGGATGCTTCTTTAACCAAAATTTTGGCGCAGTTCCCCCCATTGATTCCTTAAGAAAAGAATCTGACACAGAGAGAAATTCCCTAAAACGTAGAATAGCAGGTAAGATATTCTTGCTTTTGAGCGTCGGTTTTAAAGGGCACCCCGCCCCATTTTTGATGGGATCTAATTTACAAATATGTGTTCACTGTGAAATAATTCTGGAGATATGTCAGGCCAAGCCCCTGGTCATCTTTAAATGTTCAATGAGGAAAAGTATTGCATGCCTGCTTACCTCACAACAGGGTGCACGGAACACAGGCTCTCTTAGTAGTGTCTTGCTTTGACAAAGATCCTCTGATTGGTCTGTGCCCTGACTCCATGTTATCCTATCACTTTTAGTCTTTGATATGGAATAAACCACATTTTTATTAAGAAGTGCTGGACCCAAAGTCCTTTCTTGCATCTTTAAATGTTGCGGATAATGTGCATTTCTGGAAAAACAAAAAAAGATGTCATTCAATTCCAATAAAAATGAAATGGTATGCTGCATGTGCCAAACAAAAGGGGAGAGGGTTGTCTATACTCCCTCTGCTCCTCTGTTCCAGCACTGGGTCTCCCTGGTCTTCTGTTTACTCTTCCTTCACTTCCAAATGGGATGTCACTGCTGATTGACTGCAGCAGTCACCTGTCTCTGCTTACATCAGTTTGGCGGCGTTTACTTCCAAGCAGTGAAGTAGCAGAAGAGGGAGAGTATATAGCTTTTTTTATTTTTTTTATTATTTTTTTTATTTACTTATTGAAGCTAGACAACCTCTTCACATAAATCAGCCGTAGACTAGTAGTGAGCCACAAGTCATTGTATTTCTCAATCTGCACAGTATTAGACCCTTATACTGTAAATGCATTGTACTAAATAATGACTTGCAGAGTAGTACTACAGAAAAGTGGATGTCCACTTTGTTTTATCCAAGCACCTGTTAACTTTTTTGCAGCTAGAACAATTGTCAGTTTTGGCGAGCGCATAAAACTTGAATTAAATATATGGAATGCAGGTATAATTTAACTTTTACTGTAGAAACTGCGCTTCTTGTCAAAACCTGGCCTAGTACTTCAGTTAACATGTTCATTCAACTGATGTATAAATGTAATGTTAAAAATTGTGGCAGATGTCAGATCTAAGCAGATAGTGGGAGCCACTACATCCATGGGCTATGGCCCTCTGAGATTTCTTCTCCTACAGCTTCTCTGTGACTTTTTGATAATGGTCGGATAGACCGAAACTTCAAGTTCTATTATGTCACCAACTATAATAATGTGTACAATCACCGGCCACTTTATTAGGTACACCTGTCCAACTGCTCGTTAACACTTAATTTCTAATCAGCCAATCACATGGCGGCAACTCAGTGCATTTAGGCCCTGTAGACATGGTCAAGACCATCTCCCGCAGTTCAAACCGAGCTCAGTATGGGGAAAGAAAGGTGATTTTGAGTGCCTTTGAACGTGGCATGGTTGTTGGTGCCAGAAGGGCTGGTGTGAGTATTTCAGAAACTGCTGATCTCCTGGGATTTTGACGCACAACCATCTCCAGGATTTACAGAGAATGGTTCCGAAAAAGAAAAAACACCCAGTGAGCGGAAAGGTCCTGTGGGCGGAAATGCCTTGTTGATGCCAGAGGTCAAAGGGAAGGGGGCCCAGACGGTTCGAGCTGTTTAGAAAGGAAACAGTGACTCAAATAGCCCCCCGTTACAACCAAAGGTAGGCAGAAGAGCATCTCTGAACGCACAGTACGGCGAACTTTGAGGCAGATGGGCTACAGCAGCAGAAGACCACCCCGGGGGTGCCACTCCTTTCAGCTAAGAACAGGAAAACTGAGGCTCCAATTTGCCCAAGCTCATCGAAATTGGACAGTAGAAGTTTGGAAAAACGTTGCCTGGTTGATGAGTCTCGATTTCTGCTGCGACATTCGGATGGTAGGGTCAGAATTTGGCGTCAACAACATGCAACATGGATCCATCCTGCCTTGTATTTAACGGTTCAGGCTGGTGGTGGGGGGTTGTTCCATGGTGTGGGGAATATTTTCTTGGCACTCTTTTTGGGCCCCTTGGTACCAAAATTTAGCATCGTCTGCAAACCTTGTGGAATCTATTTCCACAAAGAATTTTAGGAGTTCTGAAGGGGAAAAGGGGGTCCAAGCAGTTACTAGCATGGTGTAGATAATACAGTGGCCGGTGAGTGTATACTGGAAGCTGTGACTTGGATATAAATTAAGTCTGTGAATTTTTGCATGAAATAAGCCTATTGAGTGCAGTCAATTCTTCTGTACTAGTTTTGGAGGACTTGTTCCTACCTTTTGACCTGCACCTATTTCAATATATCCTATTGGGTGTGCCTTCCCGATCTACACCTGAGGTATAGAAATGGACGTCCTTTGACTACATCACACACTGCTGACTATGCCCTGTGGAACCGGATGATGAATGCCACACGACTCTAGACATATTTAAGGGAGGTGAAAGGCAACAAAGTGTCATGTCACACCATTCATAACCATTTACATCAGCGTGGTCTGTGTGCTATACGCTCCGGCAAGAGTCCCTGACCTGACTAATGCCTAGCGCTCTCCTTGACCTCTCCAGCATCGTTGGCAACCATCACTTCTACTTGGAGTGAATAGTCTCATCACTTAACAGCACTGATGACCACTTGTCCCTCATCCAGCGTAGATGCCCCATGGCCCCTGCAAGATAATGATCATGCCTAGTGGGGTGGACAGGTCGTTTAGCACGCAGACCAAGCTAATGTCAATGGTTAACGTGACACTTGGTATTTGTAAACATAATTTTTATTAAATTTTACAATAACAAAAACATAACTGTCCATTAGATGAGATACTATTCGACACACAAAGAAATAATATAAGGCATCACTACAGATAAGGAAGTAACTGAGCAATGGAAAGTACAAAATTAGCACTAATGTACATACTTTGTGTATCATAATAAAAAGAATGAAGCAAAAGAAGTCTCCATCTTCACTAAAGAGAGAAAACAAAAAATAATAAAGTAACCCCCCCCCCAAAAAAAAAACAACCAAAAAACCCCCCAAAACACAGAACAGTGGTACCCATACGCAATTATGTATAAGACATAGTCACGTACACCTATAATACTAATAATAATCTAAATTTATATAGCACCAACATATTCCGCAGCACTTTACAATTTGGAGGGTGTAGGTGTAGACATAATAAATACCTAGCACATGAAAAGCTACTTGCAGATGAGACACAAGTGAGAGGCCCTGCTCCCAAGAGGCTTACAATCTATTAGGGTGTACGGGAGAGACGAAGGGTAAGAAGTGCTAGATTTACAATGGTCCAGCCATGTGACATAAATATGGGGTCGTTATACGTACTATGTAACAGGGTGGATTTGATTTAAATCACGATTTAAATCACTACTCAGTAAGGCTTGATTTAAATCAGTGATTCAAATCAAAGTTTTCTACCTAAACTAAAGTTCTTGCTATTTTAACATGAGCAAGTAGATGAAGATTTTTAGAATCACTTTTATAATCTTTTTTTCTCCCCAGTTTAATGGGTTAATCATTCATATTTGGACACCACTGTTTCTTTGTACTTAGGAAGGAGAAAAATAATCCTGACCATAATAACAATTTAAATAGAATTTATATCACTGAAACAATACATTACAGCATAAGTTATTTGCTTAAACAAACATCCATGTTTGTTAACTAATTTGGGGCTAAACAAAATATATAAATATATATATATCTATATTATATATAGTTAAAGAAACTTAGACTGTCAGCCCCAGCCGACAACTGAAAAAATACTACTGTCCCAGCTGTCCTCTGTAGCCCACTTGTCGTCATCTTCATCATCATCTTCTTCTTTGTGTCTTATTCATAACTTGAAAAGAATAACAATGCTTTCCCTGGCCTTAATTGGGTCCCAACCGATTTCTCATTTAGATGAATGAGTCCAAAGGGAAGAGAATATTCTTTCAACTCCTGCAGAAGAAGCTACGCTGTTACATAAATCATTACATGAACAGACCTCTAAATCCAAGCGCTTAAGTGACTTCCACCAATTTACTGGTGTGACCTTCCTTAAAAATACTTCAGCAAACATCATTTCCTTGAATGGTTCCCCCTTAGCTCTGAAGTTTATTATAGTTGGCATTTAAAGATGGATGATTGCTGTATACCCATGTTTAATAGCTAACTCCTCTCCTCAGCACTTAGGTTTTGACCCTTATAATGGGATATGGACAATATTTGCCAAAAAATGAGCTGGAGTCCAGTGCTTTGTCCCATTCGTTTATTTACTGCTTGTAATTTATTCTGTCCATGTGTAGTTCTTTTTTTAAGTGTCACTCATTTCCTTCCAAATTTCAACAGCATCCGCAATAAAACAGCTATTTTTCTGTATTTTGTTTAAAGCTTGAGAGATGGGGTTTTCAGAAGCTCAGCATATTTCAACATTTCTCTAAGCCCAATGTTGAGGATTTTGGCCGTGACAGTGCCATCTAATTTTATCTCGATTTTCTTTACAAAAGGGGTGGGTTCATCAAGAAAGGCCAGTTTTTTTTGATATACTGCCAAACAGTCCACCACCGAGTTCCATCTAACATCTTGTGGGAGCGTTAGCTTGGTTTTCACCCATCCTTTTCAGAGCTGCTGCAGCAAAATGATTAATACGGAAGTATTTAGCAATTTCAACAACATTTACCTTCATTTCTGAACACTTAATTCTTTGCTAAGAGGTGCAGCAAATGAAGCCCAACATATGTTATTAGCAGCTGTGTATTCCCTCCCGGGGGCGGGCTTGGGGATAAGAGGGTCTCGGGGGGTGGTGGGCGGGGTCGGGGATGGGGGGGGGGGGGGGGGGGGCGGTGGGGGGGTTGGGAATTGCGGGGTGGTGGGGGTTGCAGGCGGGGGTGGGGGTGGCAGGGGACCGTCATACGGGGGAGTCGTATCGAGTTGGGGAAGTTTGGTGTGAACTACGGGTGGGTGACACATCTGAGGCTTTTACTGCACACTTCGTAAGTATTGGGGGGGGTGAAGGTGGGGGGAAGGGGCGGTGAGGCGGTGGGGGTGATA
Source organism: Phyllomedusa bahiana (assembly GCA_025379985.1). Taxonomy (NCBI): domain Eukaryota; kingdom Metazoa; phylum Chordata; class Amphibia; order Anura; family Hylidae; genus Phyllomedusa; species Phyllomedusa bahiana. The sequence continues at coordinate 9,229 of JAODAL010008787.1, read as the reverse complement.
AGTTGGTTGGTGAATGGTTGTAATTTAAATTAGTCTGTTGTTATACAACACATACAATAGGAATCATTGTGGACTTACTCCTCCCATAGTACTTAGTTAACAATTTAACCCTCCAAGCTGTTGCACATTGCTCCATTTTCTCTTCATACACTTTATCCACAGTTTCCCTGCAACATCAGCTCTACTGGGTGACTGTTAGCCTGGTCTCAGTGACTGAAGCCATATAATGAAGATGTGGGTTCTCAGTCCAGACGAAAGAAGAGTTTCGTTCATAAATAAACTGGGCAATTTATTCATCATTCAACTCTTTTCTAATCTGCTAGTTCTTATCACAAACCTATCTTATATGGCGGTTTCCAGGAGGTAAAGGTTTTTTCTTCCTTTGGTATGGTGATATGTGGCTTGTGGGTGTCTGATGATGATGCTGCTGCTAATGAAGCACTATCCGGGATGGAAAACTCTGAAACTGTAAACAGGATGATGGTGATCTTGGAGGTGGATATTTTTCCAGAATCCATGAATTCCCCTAAACAAAAAAAGTCAATGCTGTTTTTTTATTGCTTAAACAATTTCTGCCTATTGTACACAACACATCACTGCCCTGCCCCAAAAGGAAATATTTGTTTTTCTTCATCAAAACTGTACCAAATGACAGTAACATGCAGTAAAATAAGAAAAAAATTTCTCACACATGACAGTTCAGCCTTTAGAAATAGGATTCAAAAAAATTTTTTACCAACCTGAAGATCCTGCCTGTTCAGAAGTGTTTTTTTGGGTCATTTTCATCACCGCACTTCTCATGATGTTGCCTCATTCGCGCCACCAGGCCTTGCATCTCTTTGTTGCATCGTTTGCATTTGGACGCAGGGCCGGGCCTTTACCGATAGGCGAAGGAGCTTCATTAAAATAATCCCAAACTGGGTCTTTTACGGCCTGCTGCCATTATAAGGAAAGAATTAATAAACCTCGAATCGAACACACAAAACAGATCCAGACTTGTCTGTCTGTGGCTATGCTGCAGTATTGTGCTCAATTTTCACTTCATTTTTTTGTCTGCTTGCCCTCCCTCCTCCTCACACTTCGATTCACATTCTTCTTGTGATGTGCAGAACTATTCCACTCCAAACAATCAGACATTTTGTCTAATTTCTTGACTTGGCCTGAAGGGGTTGATTCTGTATTCATAGGTTTGAAAGAACAAAGGATTAAGGTCTTTTTCTCAACTCTGTTCATGTTGTAACATTTTTGCTGTAAAGAAGAGGATGGGACCTCTGCGGAGTCAAATTCAGTTTTGAGAACTGCATAAGTAAAGCGCGCGTCTGTGATAATATAGGAGAGAAACTGCCCACTAATCCTACAGAAACCTCTGGAAGAGCATGGCATTGTGAATGTTACACATATACAGCCTTTATTCTACTGAGTTAAACAACTCAGCTTTATCTCATGATGGAAGAACCTTTGGATGGTAAAATATTTTCCTCAAAAAGCAGTTTATTGAAAAAAATCCTTTTTTTGTTTTTTTTAAAAAAACATTGATTTTTATCCACCCTGCTATGTAATCAAGTAAGGTCTGGGATAAAAAGTGAAAACAAATCCTGTGCTGATACAATGCTGTGAGATCATCACACGCCCTCGTCCCTAAAGCCCGAGGGAGAGAAAATAGAGGACAAATTCACCCCCAACTCTGACGCACAGTCACCAAGGGTGTATCCAGGGCACGGTGTCAGGATATGGCTGAGGTAAAGCTCCCAGGTTATGGAATACAGACATCCAAAGCCCCCAGAGTGACGCTAGGTGAGAGGAGAGATACCAGGAGGTGTAGACAAAAGGCTGTATGATCTCCTTGATCTCCTGGGGGGTGTAAAAGTTACCTATGAACTCCTGCCATTTCTTGAAAAATTTAGAGCATCCTTAGTCCTGATAATGTCGATTCTGTCCATTTCGAGATGATGTTTTACCACCTGGATCACTTCCTGCAATGTAGGGACAGTTGGTTCCAACCATTTGGCCAGGAGGCTTCTTTTAGCCGCTAATAAATATGTGCAGAATTGGGTGGTTCCTAAAATGTTGTGGTAAATTATGGAACAGGAGCTGTGTTGGCTCTAAAGTTAAATGACACCGAAACTTAAGATTCAGAGTTTGTATGACTGTCTTTGGTTGCCTCTCTTAAATGTGCCTGGAGTTGTGTGGCATTAAGAAGGGCATTGTTTACAATGAAGTGGTCATCAGTGTGTGATGTAGCCAAAGGATGTTCACTTCTTTGCCTTACTGTGACTCTACCTGCTTGAAGCCTCACAATGGCGAGGTACTGTTGTCTTGGTCTCATGATGTCAAAATGTGAACATCACGATGAGGACTGTTTAAAGCCCAATTCACATTGATTGGGCAATTCAGGGAGCTAACACTTGTTGTAAATGTTGCCATTAAGTCCCTTGTTAGAGATCAGCAAGTTGTGCAAAAAGTATTGAAACATTGAACAGTTGGACATGTGCATTCTTAAGCTAAAAGATGGTCTCCTTCTAGTTTATTTAAAAATGTTTAAGAAACTTTGTTCATCCTGAAATTTTGACCAAAACCCAAACATTCCTAACTGTATTTATGCCTGCGATAGACATATGCAAATTTTTTTATTTTTTTTTTTCAGATCCCAGGGAGCGTGTAAAGGAGGATGACCTTGATGTGGTTCTAAGTCCACAGAGGCGAAGTTTTGGGGGAGGTTGTCATGTGACTGCTGCTGTGGGTTCACGTCGGGCTGGAAGCCCATTAGATAATAAGGAAAACGAGAGTCTACGTCTTACTGGTGGTCGAAGGATTGGTAGTGGGAGAATAATAGCTGCTAGAGGGTTTGAGCGGGACTTGCGAGGTGGAGAAAAAGATGGAAGAGAAACTCGTGATGGAAGAGACCGAGAAAAAGAGTACAAGGATAAGCGCTTCAGGGTAAGATCTGTTTTCTTTCATTAACTGGATTTTTTGTTAAATTATGAAGACTAAAGTGGTAACCGTAAGTTGTCTTTTACATCAGAGAGAGTATGGTGACAGTAAGAGAGTCTTTGGGGAGCGCAGAAGAAATGACTCTTACACAGAAGAGGAGCCGGAGTGGTTTTCTGGTGGACCTACAAGTCAGTCAGAGACAATAGAGCTTACAGGATTTGATGACAAAATCCTGGAGGAAGATCAGAAGGGAAGAAAGAGAACACGGAAACGTACATCTTCTTTAAAGGAAGGCAAGTTAAGGATTTGGTACCTTTTTAGGAAAACTATGTACACTGCATTAAAGGGGTCATAAAACAATTAAATATCAATTGTGTCACTAAGTCTTGATACTACCGTGCTAATCTGTGTTTTAAGAAAAAAAAAAAACCCTAGTAATGTCAACACTTTTTTTTGGTGCAGTTATTCTGTTGCAGTTCTGCACTGCAGTAAAACTGCTTTTTATATTAAGAGCAAGGTGCTTTGGAAATGTTGTAAATACTCAATCATAGTGTTTAATCTTGGCACTAAAACCTAATTGAAACACTTTTTTCCCAAACCGTTTAAGAAACCAAAAGGAGTACTGCATTGTGTAAAAAAAACCCTAGGTTTTGTTCAAGGCTTTTTGTTTGAAAATGTTTCGTAAACAACCAAAGTGTGTTTGTTTTTGGATAATTTTTTTTGGCACAAAATGCACCCATAGTTTTAAATAGCCTGCTTTTAAAACTGATCAAAAATTTGACTTTAAAGTCTTTAACAATCCGAAGGCCTTTTTTCAATGTAAAACGCGCATCAGCGATTTAGAGGGGGTTGGAGGGCATGGACTTCTATCCTCTTGGAGAGCTATCGTAATCGCAGGGCACACGTCGAGCGTATTGCAGTGCAATTACGTGCTGAATTGCATCATGTGAACACAGGCTATTGGGTGGTTTATTCTACCCTGTCTGAAAGCAGGATGTGATGGAGGAAGAAACGGTTTTCTTTATCTATAGTCATAAATTCTGACAGGCGGGGGGGGAAAGGGGGGGCTGAACGCCTTAAGTGACAATGCAAGCAGTCTAGCTTACCCTGCCCACATACAGTGACAGTTTTTAGATACATTGGGGCAACAAATGGTCAATCATCATTTTTGGGTGAGATCAGCAAAATTCCATTTTTTTCATCAGAAATCATAGGTTTATATATGTCGCAGAGCTCAGCTTCTCTCCTATCACATCCTGTTCTCAGGGTAGATAAACCACCGGACTTTTTCCATTTAATAGTATAACAGGGAGGGTGAACGCTTTCTAAGTGGGCCCATTTTTTTAACCATTTTTAAAGCCCAAATGAACATGACCACTACATCTAAGCAATTGGCATACATGGTAGTGGTCTATTGCGGCCCCTGACTGGCCTTTCCACCTGTAGTTGTCGTGGTAGCTGGGGTCCCAATAAAGGCTTCATGGTTGCCACCCTAGTTCTCCAGTTATGACCTGCCTGAGGCAGTTTGTAATTGGGGAGCCGTTTTAGAACGCCATTTTGCAATGCTATTGTATTGCAAAATGGTGTACAAGCAATCACACCCTCATAGCACGTGTTAGGTTTAACTGGTATTGGCACATCTATCGGCATGTTATCCATCAAACTGTATGGCGTAAATAATATCACATCCTCAAAAAATTGGATTAAAAATTGAGCAGAAAGTCAGTCCTTCCCAAGTGGTACCAATTAAAATGGCACTTCAGCCTGCAAAAAAATGAACCCTTATTCGGTGCATAAATGTAGTGAATATTTTAGTAATTCTGTAAAGAAAAAAAACATGTACCGCACAAATGCCATTAAAAAAAACTCTGCCACAAATTGCACAGTTGTAGTTTATTTACATTGTTCCCTTTCAAAGAATTTTTTTTTCTTTTTTTTCAGGGTTGTCGGTCTGTAGTGAGGCAACGGTTTTAAAAGAAAAAAAAAAAAAGCTTGTCAAGAGACTCAATGTATTTGTGTGCAGTTGTTCAGACAATATAAAGATCGGGATGACATGTACATGCTGTATTTTTAGGTTGTATTTATTTCATGTTATTTTTTTTTTTATTACTAGTGTTTGAATTCAAAGGAGGATTCTTGGAAGAAGAGTTTTCTCTTACCCCGCAACTCACAGCTGACCAGGAAGTGCCTCAAGAGACCATTCTACCAGAACCAGCACCTGGAGAATTTGACTTCAATGAATTTTTTAACCTGGACAAAAGTGTGCCTGGCTTGGCTTCGGTGAGTGACTTAGAATAGAGTGCATGTTTCCTCCACACTTCTGGGGAAAAAAATTGCTACTGACTTGGGGGTGGGGGGGGGGAAGCAGTACATGTACTGTATTTTATATTTCACTATAGCCTTTAACTTTCATTTTAACACAGCAGCATTTTTGGAACAAAAAAGCTTTGTGTGAAACCAGCTTTAAGTATTGTTGGTATATGGGTACGAGTAGTGCATCTAGTTAGTAGCAAAAATTCACTATCCTTGCATGTGATTTTTGGGGTGCTTCCACAAACAAAAAATCACTAACTTGGTGTGCACTTGTTTTGGGTAATCACATGGAAGGTGTAGGTGTGGTGTGTTTATTTATTTTTTTTTCCCAATTTTTATTTTTTGATAACCTGGCTTGATATCTCACTGCCTAAACACTTCTCCCTCAGTGTACGATTTTATTCTACTTTTGCCATAAAGCGTTACGATATTTACCATGATGTGGCTGTGTCTGAGTGATTACTTGGTTTTTGCTTTGTGTGCCTTCAAAATTGCTGTAGCACTTCGCTTTAGTTTTCGTTTTGCACACAAATGTTTGTTACTTAAGTAACTGTGGCTGTGCTTTTGCTCAGATGTACTGTAAAGATTGACTAGTTTGTTGCCTATATAGCTTATCTCGACTTACCTCAAGTTTGGGGGCTTGTTGTAGTTTTCGCTTGTTCAAAGTTGCTGGGACTAATCTATAGTCAGTTGTGCTAAGAATGTTGAATGAGATGCAGAGTGAAAGTTTCTTGGATTTGTAATTTCCAAGTTTTCTGCATTATTATTCTAATGTGGGTGTGGGGTGTTAAAACTACTTCAAAATTAAGGACTTCGTGTACAGAGCAGATAATCTGCAGCTACAGACCGTGCCCGTCGCCAACAAGTAAGTGTAACTCCACTGCAGCTCAAGACCCCAGTCTCCCAATTGACTCTGTGTGGCACTTATGAGATTGACACTACCTCTTTTTTTTTCCTACAGATGATTGAGGATGTACTAGGGGAGGGCTCAGTGTCTGCTAGCAGATTCAGCAGATGGTTCTCCAATCACAGCCACTCTGGAAGTCGATCCAGTAGTCTGAGGTCCACCCCACATGAGGAGCTGGAAAGACTAGCAGGTAAAAACCTTTTTTTTTTTTTTTTTTTTTTTTTTTTTTTTTTGTTAAGTAAACCTTTCTTATTTAACCTTTTGAAATTAACAGGGTTGTCCATTCTGTAGCAGTTCAAAAAAAATAAATAGATGAACTATTAGGGGGTGTTCACACGCAGTTTTGACTCCGTATTAACATCCGAAATTTTTAGATTCGTCTCGGGACCGACAGGACGGACCCAAGACGCATCTAACAATTAGCAGCGAGATTATCACTGCGGGCCCATAAGGAACACGCAGCGCGGCTTCACATGAGAGATCGCTGCTGTGTGTTTTTCCTCCTCCTGCCTGTCGGCTCCACTTTATGGACCAAAGCAAAGAATTGACTTGAAATTCTTTGAGTGCATCCGCAAGACGGCGCTGACGGGCAGGAGGGAAACACGCAGCGCCGATCTCTCATGTGAACGCTGCTGCATGTTCCTCATAGCCCGCAGTGATAATCTCACTGCTAATTGTTAAAAAGCATAGTTAACACGGAGTCAAAACTCCGTGTGAACAACCCCTTATTCGGGGGCAAGTTAAAATAGAAGAATGAATTCTCCTATGCCGCTGCTCCTCACCAATGAGGTTGCCATCTGTCATGTGACTCTGCAGCTGTTCACTGCTCCCTGTTTTAATGACCTGTGATTGGCTGTAGTATTATGTGACTAACAATCTACATCCACGAGCCAGCCTCAGCAAGTGGGGAGATGGCCATGCTCACGCAATTCACCCCGTTCTTTTCAATGCTAGTTCTGTATATTGCCAAGCAAGTGTTCTCAGGTATATTTCGAACTCCCATAGACTAAATTGTAGAGAGCTGCACAAGCACAGCCATCTTCCTGTTCACTGCGGACAGCCTCACAGGATTTTGCCAAGTGGGAAAACGCCTTTACATCTTTCCTGAAAAACCGGACGAAAATGAGCACGATGGTGCTCTATGGGAAAACCCGTGCAGCAGTCCCCACTGCACAGATTTTCCGTCTGGCGGTTTTGCCGCCTGCAGTCCGGCGGCTACACATTCATCAAGCATAATCTTCCGTCCGGAATCTGTGCATGTGAAGGGGGGCGGGCTTTTCTCCGCTCATCGCGGAGAAAAGCCGTCCCGTCTCCCCACCCCTCCCCCGCGCGGCCGTGGGGACGGCCGTAAAACAAGATAAATACTGGCCGGCAAACCGACCGGTATTTGTCCTGTGCAGTGGGAACGCACCCTTAGTCTGACACCCAGGAAACAGCCCAAGTTGATTGCAGCCTTTATCACTTAGACGTTGGCTATGATCAAAGAGGTTTGTAACATTTTATTTTTGTTTTCAATTGTTCCCTTCACTCCCAAAAATACTTTTATATTAGTATGTACTAAAATGTCCTGCCCTGACACTGCTGCCGATCTCCCCTGTTCTGTTTACTTCTGGCTGCAGCAGTTGGCTCATAACTGCTACAACCACGGATTGGCACAGATACAGTGGTTTCAGAGCATTTTAATGCTGAAATCTGACATTTTGCAGCCTGTTCTGCCAGAGAGAGTCCAGCTTATTCATGAGCAGGTGTTAGCCCCACATACAGCTTTCCACCTATTTACTGGAATTGGTTAAATTGGGACTAGCTGTAAGTGTAGCTAATACCTGTTCATAAATAAGCTGGACTCCTCTCTGGCAGAACAAGCTGCAAACTGCCAGATTGAGCATTACATGCTCTGAAACTGCTGCATGATGCAGAGTAAGGGACACAGTGCTAAAAACAGCATGACCGTCACTAGCTTGTGCTGTCCTCAGAAAGGGAAGTGAGGCATGATCACTTTTAAAATGATACTGAAATGAGTATTTCATCCCTGGGATGATCTGCAGGTGTAAAACAAAAGTTTAAGAGGACATAAACAAAATTAATAATGTAATATAAATGTGTGTTACACAGTTGAGTCTGATTATCCAGTGGAATGGTCATGTGCAGCATAGACAGCAGCTAGATAGGCTGGAAGTAACTCGGTAAGTGGCTCAAAAACTGGAGCCATGCTAACTGCAGTGCATCCCACAGCTACTGGAGGCTGTGTGGGGCAGGATCCATAGAGTGAGCTTGATTGGTATGGACCCACAAATGATCTGCCAATCAACATCAGACCTTTTTTGGCTGTGTGACATGTTTTCCCCCCACTACATTTTGTACTAATTTTAATCTCCTGAACATGTGAAAAGGGTCTATTGGGCTTCATTACAACCAAGAGAATTACTCCAATTGTGATTTTAAAAGATGTCCAACAAACCGTTTTTTTTTTTTTTTTTTGTCTTTTTAGGGTTTGGAACAAGTCATTCCTAGTCTTGGACAAAACTCTGCAAACTATTTTGCTCCAATTCAATTTGAAGAAACTGCTGACAAAGTTGATATTTTGGAAATGCTACAAAAAGCCAAAGTTGACTTAAAACCATTGTTGTCAAGCTTAACCGCAAATAAGGAGAAACTACGGGAGAGCAGTAAGTTGGACTTTACTTGCTTTGTGTGGGTTTTTTGTTTTGACTATCTTGCCTCGGACTACTGGCTTGTAAGGGTATGTTCACACGGCTTAATTGCGTACAGTACGCCCAGCAGTTACGCCGGGTCTTTGGGAGTCGCACTGATTGGCGTGTACTCCCGCGTTGCAGGGGGGCCGGCAGCCCGGCCCCATAGACATGCATTACTCGCGGCGCGAAAGCGCCACGAATAGATGACATGTCAATTGTCTCGCCTGGGGAGAGGAGGCGTAATCCATACTTCTCTATAAACTGTTGATTACCGTAATGTTGGGCAATTGCCGATTGGAGCAGTACGATCCAAATATGGTGAAATGCACCCCAAAAAGTGGAACTTAAACCCTTTTAGTACAGTTAACCCCCCTTTTTTCGGTTT